>JAQQPU010027879.1:0-10804 GCA_029168905.1 Artemia sp. Kazakhstan ARC1039 | reverse complement strand
GAGAAAAATCCTGTTTTTTCATTCTCAGTGAGAAAACCATCTCCCTAGGGACTCTATGCCCATATATGGACTCCCGTTCGGACTATAAGATAGCTTTCTACTATCTTCATCTACGCCTCCAATGTTGCAACATTGATGTTTAAGCTTCTAAATTTCTGTGCTATGTGTTTTATGTATCGTAAATCTACTGTAAGTCTACACACTATAATTATATAAATTGACAAAGATTTAGTAACATAGATCTTTGTATCTCAATATTTTTCTTAGACAAAACTAAAAAGATAAAATAGAAAAATTTCATTAGTAAAGAGAAAATTATTCTATCTTATAGTTGAAATAAAGAATTCTTCAATATCTACTTTGGTACAGGAAATCGTTGACAAAATTAATTTAATTTTTGAAAAACTGACTATCTAAGAGACGGTAACTCTGATCTCAGATGTCAGTTTAAAATTGTTTTGCCATCCTTAGTAAGTATTTTTATAAACGGAACCGCCGAATAAGGAATGATTGCCAATCTGTACACTTTTCGCGGGAAAGGCACTCCACGGATCGGATCTGCACTTTTTGCCCATTATTTGCTCTTTATGCTCTTTTATGAAATTATGGTAAAAAAAGTATTAAGCTAAATAAAAATTCAAGTTAAATTATTTAAATGTAAAAGATAGAACAGCTATCCAGTATGATCTCTGCCGGGCCGTCAATCAGGCGCCTTTCTGGTATTTTCAATCACTTACGAAGAAGTAGATCAAAGTATAAATAAAAAGTGAAAACCTGGTAGATTCAAAGTCCAATTTTTTAGAAGGAAGTTATAAGCTGTTGGGCGCAACCATCCTTCTTGGAAACGGAAAAGTGAGTATACAACATCCAGTAAGGCGATGTAAAAGCAACAACCAAAGTATACCTTTTCAAAGTCTACTCTCAAATTGATAAAATTCTGCAGACTTTAGGCCTATACACCATTTAAAGTGCGAATAACCCATCTCTGCTTGTGCAGCAAATTTTTCTGAAATAAAAATTTTACCAGCCACGGGTCCATTAATTTGCTACGGATGGGACCCATACTATCAAAATGACACGAAACGGTAAGTTGAGAAAATATGGAGTAGCCTAAAGTTGTAGTTTAGACACTTTTTGCTATCTTAGAAAGCAATTTAGTTAGTAGAATGACACTTTCAGAAATGAATCAAGGGTCAAAAATACTGGAGCCATTTGAAAATGACAATGAAAAATTGGTAAATATTGACAAGATCACATTATTGACCTACAAAAAAAGTGAACATGCAACTCGATGCCTTTTCTTATGTTCTTTCCGAAAATAACAATCGCTTTTGGCACAAATTCACTTCACCCCACCACTATATACCGATTCAGGGTATTTATTTGCTGCATATTGGGTGGGGGCGTAAAGTTCCAACTTATTTCAACAGTCAGAATTGCATTCTGAATCCCAATTTAACATTCATTTGAGCGAGAATGGTCTTCCTACTACTCAACAGAATGGATTTATTCCCCGATGTTTATAGTGTAAAAAAAAATCTTTTCTTTTTTTTACATAGAAAGTGAGCGTAAACAATATGTTACTGTTTTAACTCTCCTGTTTTGAGGACTTGCATACTGTCCATGGTCTGTCAGTTGTATTTTAACCTGTATTTCTCTATAGGGTGTTATTGAACATATAATTCTGTAATTTATTATTTAAACACTGTGTTTACAAGCTACTAAGATATTCCATTTTTTAAATATTTTGTAATTCTATTGATTGCTAGTTTTAATTATTAACTTATCTATATGAGTTTAAACCTACACAGAATTTTATGTGTTGTTTTGAAAGATGGTAAATCTGGTTTACTTAAGCTTTCTTTGAGAAACTTCACTACTGGTAGTTATAAGCAATTACAGAGTATGGAAGCATGGTATATTAATGCCCGTCCTTCTTAAAAAATCGGAATATTTTCGTTATTTTTTTATGTTTTCTTGTCGGATGTGTTCTTTTTTTCAATTTGTGCTCTATTTGAAATTTTTGATTGCTCCAAAGTTAATTTCTGCGTACGTTTCTTATTAAAACGTTGAACTTTTGCCTGTATATCCTCATATTTGCCCACATGAGGAGTTGTCTTCTTTAGATTGTCGTATCCTCCTAGGTTTTTTTTAATCATTTGAGGTAGCATATGCTTGTACCTGTAAAAAGTGTAGTTGCTTACAACTACAATCCTTGTAACTGTAAAAAGAGCTGGGTGTTAATTGTGATTTATTGTTGTTTATGCGCTGGGAACTGTTATTCGAAGATATAATGAAAAAAATGGTTTAATTACTGTATTATTGTTCATGAAATTCTTTGTAGTTATTGAAGGGTTCCAAGTTCAATTCAATTCATTTAATTCAAAAACAAGACATAACTCTCGTGGGCAAAGTCCAAATATGATGTCTCTTAGTCAAAATTAGCAAAATAAAGTTGTCTGATAAAACTTCGTCAGGATAAATAAACTAAAGGGTAAAAACACTTTAGATGGAGAATGAAATTGTCTGATAAAACTTCATCAGGATAAAATAACTTAGAGAATAAAAACACTAGAGATCATTGTAATATTTCACAAAGCTTGGCATAAAACTTTTACCGTAGCGCATGGTGTTACAGTTCACTGGGGTCAGTTTCCGAACATTCTCAGCCACTTCCCTAGGGGGACAAGATCTTATAGGGACAAAAGTGGGGAAGGAATGATCAGTAGATGGGATGTTGGAGGAGGGAGGAGCCAAATCTTTGGCATAATTTTTTTCGGCTGGAAGAAAGAGATTCAAGTTTAAGATATTTGTGGTAAAAGGAGTAAGGTAGAGGACAACGGCCATAAGTAGGAACACATTATTGACTCCGGAAGGGGCACCACTGCTGCCATCTATAATCGAGTCTAACGGGACAAAATCACGTACCTTTTTCAAGGTCAATCAGGGAACTTGGAAATACTGAGGGGAAAATGCACATACGCACTGAATACTAATGGGACAATGTTATTGAATACGAACAATACATAATTTATGCATGTTTCTGTTCTGTTTATTGATGGTTATTTGATGTTTTTTCACGGTTCTTGTCTGTTTGATGGTTATTTGATGTTTTTTCATGGTTTTGTTCTGTTTGTTGATGATGTGATGTTTTTTTTTTCATGTTCTGTTCTGTTTGATGTTTTTTTCATGTTCTGTTCTGTTTGATGTTTTTTTTCATGTTCTGTTTGTTGATGGTTATATGGTTATTTCATGGTTTCTGTTCTGTTTGTTGATGGTTTTTTGATGATTATGAGTGTTGGTCAATTTATTTGTTGTTTCAAGGATGTAGACATAAGTTAAACAACAATTGCTGGATTATCGAGAATCTAACGGGACAGGATCACGTGTCTCTTTCTAGGTCAATGAACTTACGTAAGGTTTCTATTACAACACAATTCGACCTTGAGATTTTGTTTATAATGGACATGCGTTGAGTTTGAATTATCATACCGTCTCAAGACATCATGGAGAGAACATTAAATATTGTTGACTTGGAAGTTTTAGCTACACAGATTTATAATGTGAGTTCTGTTTAGTAAATTTTCTTAGGTTTTTCCAAATAAAATCAATTTTTGTAGTCCCCCACCAAGATATTCAAATTCAGGTATACCCCCCTTCCCCCAAAGAAAAAATTCCCACTGCGATGTTTATAGTCGCTAGAAAGCGTAAAATACGCTCTTGTTTACCATGTAAACCCCCCCCCCCCGTTCACGATTTTGATTCTTTCATTGGAAATAATTCCTTTTTCGATAAATATGTGCAATTCATATGCTTTCAATATTCTAGCGAAAAGTGTCTACTGACATCCGTCAACTCTTAGGTATTAATATACCGATCCCCTTATGACGTTAAGCCGCTAACCTGACTTTATCAGCTCAGTAAAGATGTTAAAACCTTAATTATTGCATCCCGTCAAATGTACATCCGACATGCTAAATTCTCGTGAATTTGCGCTTAAGCATTTCATTGGTTTCACAAAAAAGATTTTTTTTTTCCAGTCAATTTAGCGACAGTAAATCTTATGAATTACAAGGGGGAGGTCAGGTGTTGCTTATGATAAATAGTTTCATATAGTATTTGTTTTCCATTTTGAGTTCTCAATGTTTATATGGGGGGAGGGGGTTCAGAAAAAGACACATAGCCACCATGAGAAGGTTTATTGAAGCGCAGGTCTTTTTAAATGATGTAAATTGATACATCCTTTGACCCTAGAGGAATAATGATAGTTTTTAAGCTTTAAAATATAGCTCATTTTGCTTTAAAATGCGTTGCGTCTCTAGGCCTGTATTTAATTTTTTTTGTAAATGGTAAAAATAGGATTTCTACGCTTTTCAGGTTTATTTCGTGCATGGAGTGTATTTAAAAAAAAATTCTAAATGGTAAAAATAGGAACATTTCTAGCATAGAGCTACTAACTGTCGCGGTATATTTCTCGCAAATTTTACATTTTGCTTTGTTGAAAAGGGGGGAGGAGGGACTTCTTGGGACAAAATTATGCCTTACAATAAATTCTGTAGAAGGGGATACTAATTTTTCTTCTGTAAAAGGGGAATCGTTGTTTTATACTAATTTTTTTTCTTTTTTTTAAGGACAATTCTGACAAATGCCCCCCCTCAATCAAAGAGGGCTAGGGTTAATGATAAAATCCCTGTGAGGTCATCAGTTGTACCGCATGGTCAACATATTCAACTCATTCCAGACCAGTTCTGCCTGCCCAAGTCCCATCCGCGCAGGCTCCAATGCAGCCTGGTAGAAAATTAAAGAGAGTGGATGGCTTCTCATAACTTCACTGCTGCACAAGGTTGTGAGGTCACTCCCTATCAAGCATTGCCGGGCATTTCACGAGCAATGCAAGGCAATAATGATATGACCCCTACAGCCCTCAACATGCAAGCTGCAAATCTAAATGTAAGTTTCTATATTTTAATTTTTCGCTAAAGATTTTTTCTCCCAAATGAAATATAACGCTCTCCTTTTGAACTGTTTACTTATTGAATCATGTCAAGTGCATGCATTCAGCCTGCTAAATTCTCGTTAATTAGGCTAGCGAAGCCAAAAAAAGCACTATATTCCGGTCATAATTTCTAATAATAAGTAGCATAATCTATTGGGATATTGTTTCTCAAGTAAAAACTGATTTATTAACGAATGGTTCATCTTGCCTCTACAGATATCATAAAAACAACTTTCTATCAGAATGAGTTGTGTATCATGACAGGAAATGGCTTGAAAGGGATAGGCTACCCATTTCAAACCAAGTAAAGACCCAGGTTTTTTTCCAAAGCAGATAAAGAGTATTAATATGAAATTTGTTTAGGTTGTTTGAGCAAAATCAAATTCTACTATGTCTTGTTTTAGATTGTTAATCTCTTATATCCCTAATGCATATGGAGTGACTATTAAATTAGAGCTTTCAGGATATATAGAGTAGTTAGAGTAGGGAACAGTGAATTAACCAAATGGTACTATGTG
Source organism: Artemia sp. Kazakhstan ARC1039 (assembly GCA_029168905.1). Lineage (NCBI taxonomy): Eukaryota > Metazoa > Arthropoda > Branchiopoda > Anostraca > Artemiidae > Artemia > Artemia sp. Kazakhstan ARC1039. The sequence goes on along the minus strand of JAQQPU010027879.1, from coordinate 5,290 downwards.
CATACAGATAGTGATACTGCTTCTGCTACTACTACTACTACTACTATTAAGAGTTTTTTTAGCATATGTTTAGATAATATGTAAATAATAATCCAATTTTAAAAATAGGGGGATTTAGACACTTTGAAAATAAGCTATTTTCTTTTATAGATTGGATTGGCTCCATATTCTCTGTCTCCCCCCTCATCAGTTGAAGAAGAAACAAGTCAAGAACTCATTGACGCACCTATTGAGTTTCGTAACATTCAGGACATTGAAACATCAGGTATCAATGATAATGAATGGCATGGTATTGTTAACTCTGATGAAATACCTTGTGATATTGATAATTTATTAAGTAATTATTTCAATGTAGATAATATAACAGTTGAGCAAGGCAATGTAGCTAGTTCAGAGAGCGAGTTACCATTGCTCCGAGTCCGAATACATTACAAATTTTATATGATTTTACCAATGAATTAACTGAGAATCCTTCAACCACTGATTTAATGAATATAATTCCACTTCAATCAAATTTAATTGAAAATGAAATGACCTCGATGGATTCTCACAACCCTATTATTGAACAAAGTGGGGGAGGGGGTGATAATATACAAGAGGGGGAGGGTAATGATAAACAATTTACAACACTACCAGAATTTCATCAAATAAATTCGATATTAAATACAATAGTCATTTATACGGCAACCTTTGGGGATCCTTTTAATTCACTTATGGGGGGGAATTTTATAATTGACCCTATAGATATTGTTCATGAATATGTAGAAAAAATTTGTGCACTTTTAGAAAACCAGATTCAGTTGTGGGGGGGGACTCTATTAAGACTTCAATTATTTTAAAAATATTTTATTTGAATGAGGGAAAAAGCGAGGTGTATGATCATTATGTACACACCGAGATGTTGGTGGTCTATCCTCATTTGGAAAATTATGAGAAATTTTTATTCAGTGGATAGACAACTGTATCACGTATCTCGAAAATTATAATGAAAATGGTAGTGGTTCTGTAGTTTTATCTATTGAAAATTTAAGTGTGAATATATGTAAATTTAAAAAAGATTTTATTTTAAGAGGGGGGCATAGGGACACGGGTACAGTTTAAAATATAATCCCGATTTAGAAGGATGTCAGGGCGTTCAACGAATCTGTTTCGAAAAAGGTCAAAAATGTTTCATGTAAGCTTTCCTCATATCGGCTTTCGAACCTCTACGAGAAGAAGCTTCAAAGAAAAATTTGGAATACTGGGCTGTACATGGAAAAGAGGGATCTGATTTCCCCCTGTAGATTTCTCTTGTTTAGAGGGAAAATTTCCAATAACGCTCAGGTCAATAGATATTTTTGAACGGGTCAATGCCCATTTAAATATTGGCGTTACTGTAATCCAATATGAAACAGAATTTGAAGGGGGTATTCGTTCTAATAAAAGGGGGGTGATATTCCAAGTAAGGGGCCGTCAATTGAATTGATGAAGCACTGGGTTTGGTTGTTGTATACACCACCTAGTGAGCCCAGTGCAATTGGCCATTTTAATCCTATTACGGACATCATTAGACTTCTTGGAGGGGGTAAGAAAATGGGGCTACGTTTCTACTGTCCAACATGCCTGTCTAGATTTTGTAGCGATTTAAAACTACAAAACCACATGAAGTATTGTTGGCACCGCGGCTATCAATCAGTGGAAACAGTTTCGGGTGACAGGGCCATTTTAAGATTTAAAAATTTTCAGAATACGCTGCTGCAAAGCAATAAAATAAGTTTGGATTGTGAAGCTAGGCTAGTGGATGTGAACGATCACCGATTTCCAAATCGAATCAAAGAACATCAAGCTATTGCGGTTTCCTATGCCCATGCACAGAGAGACAACTCTAACACAATGCAATTGTTAGAAATAGTCGAAACATTGGACGAGAATGAGTGCAAGATCAAGGCATTAAATAAATTAATTGTCACCGCAAATGGAGCTATTTCTCGTTTGAGAAATACTCATGACCCAATGTTGTTGTCCGCAGAGGATCGTCTGGCGATTAAAAATAATAAAATATGCTGGGTTTGTAAGGGGGAATTTGAAGAGGGGACTAAGGGGAAAGGGACTAGGGGGAAAAGAGAGGGGAAGGGGAAAGTCATAGATCATAATCACTTGTGGCTGGAAATATCGCCAGGGGGTAGTAATTTTCGAGGTGTAGCACATCAATCGTGCAATGTGAATGTAAGCCAGCAGTTTTTTATACCGGTTTTCATTCACAATTCAAATTATGATTTAAAATTTATTTTACCGGCTTTGGCACGTATGCACAGAGAGGGAGGGGGAGTAGATATTCCATGGTTAAACAACTCATTTACCTACAATATTATCCCCAAATCAGCTGAGAAGCTAGTGCTTCTAGAGTTGAAATGGCAGGTAGTGAATAATGGACATACATGATGGAATAAAATTCAGTTTTAGACTCTTTTAGTTTTTTCCCAAAGGCTTTGAGTCAATTGATTCAAGTGCAGAAAAGCGACAATTTTGATAGTATTCCTCTGCTTAAACAGCGCTTTCCAGACAGTGAAATGTATGACCCACTCACCTGTAAAGGCATATATGCATATGACTATTACTGTTCTGGCGCACGGTTAAGTGAGGAGAAACTACCTCCAATTGAAGCTTTTTTATAGTTCACTTCCCAATAGTGAATGCACTGCCGAGGAATCTCTTTGTAGTGTGCTACTCTTGCTGTACAAAAAAGTTTTGAAGTTAATAAATGAATGAAATATTGTTTTTGTTGTTCTTGAATAGATAGATCTATGGAAAATTATTATTTATTCATTAGACAAGTATGGTTTACAGTTAGTTGTAGTCCGACTGTTGTTAACAGCAGCAGCAGCAGTGTGTATAAATTTAAAACACCATTCAGGGTGTTTCTGTGTGGCCCATCAATATCTGGGAAAACGACACTTTTAGCTAAAATAATTGAAAATTGTAATAAAATGTTTTTGGAAAAACCAAAGAAAATTTATTATTGCTATAGTATTTGATATAGTTCACTTTTTATAGTTCATTTCCCAATAGTGAATGCACTGCCGAGGAATATGAATTTGCCGAGAGGGTTTGGGATAAGGGTAATTGAAAAAATGGGTGGGATTATTGTAGAATGTACTTGGCCAGTGACGTTTTAACTCTATTAGATATTGTCTGTAAAAACACAGATCAAATTTATTCAGAGTTTGGACTAGATATTGGCTACTATTTTTCCACACCACATTTGGTAATGGACTTGATTCTAAAAATTAGTAGGGAGGAAATAGGGTTAATCACTGATTTGGATCAATATCTTTTTGTAGAAAGATCGATGAGGGGGGGGGGGGGGGTATGTTTTTCATGGAGATATCATTTTAATAACGGATCCAACTGGACAAGACACCGGTATAAAGTCTAATGCACTTTTCCTTGACATGAACTCATTGTGTCCCACGGCAATGTCTCACTACTCTTTGCCGTGTGGAAATTATAAATGGCTTGAGAATCCTTGTTAGATCCCCAACATTCGCACCGTCAAGGACAATGGGCCACAAGGATGGTTTTTTTAAATTGACGGGCACATACCATTGGATTTTCACGATTCTGTCAAAGATTTTGTATTTCCTTGTGTCAATAGACCAGTGACCAAGGATTCGCTGAGCCCATACAATCGATCTTTGGTCGATGATATGAGCATGCACTGGACCCCCTCCAAGCAGAAACTGATTGCAGATCTAGACCCGAAACATAATATTGTTGTTCACCATGTGCTTTTACGATGAATGGTGAAAAATGGTTTCAGGGTCACAAAAATACACTGGGCCCTGCAATTTAGTCAGAAACCCTACTTATAGACGTTTATCGACACCTTTGTCGGTAAACGCTCAATGGCAAAAAGTAAAGTTGAAAAGGAAATGTACAAGCTTATTTTAAATTCAGCTTTTGGCAAAATGTGTGAAAACATTCGAAACAGGTCACGTTGTGACGTCGTAACATGCCCCCAAGAATGTGCAAGAATTATAGCCGACCCCAATTTTACAACATTCACATGCGTAGAGCCGAACAAGGTTCTTCTACAAAGAAAGAAAAGAAATTTTGTACTGAACAAGAATATAGTGGGAGGTAGTTCAGTACTGGAGATTTCTAAAAAGATCATGTTGTCGTTCTTTTACAATGTGTGCAAGGTACAATAGCCAAGGGAGGGGGAGGTTCATGTTTATTATGGGGACACAGATTCTCTGCTGTTAAAAGTTAAAACCGGGGATTTATTAAATGATTTGGAAAAAGGGGTGCACATCAGCTCACGGATGGATTTCAATAACTGGAATGCGTCCCTCTACCCCGACTTGGTGAAACGTCAGTCTCCCAATCAGCTACTAATGTTAAAATCAGAGACGGGGAGCAATTTAATATCCAATGGAGTGTTTCCCGGTCCTAAAGTTTATTGTGTAGAAACACACTACAAAGATGTAAAGCAGGCGTGTAAAGGGGTGCCTACACACTTTGTAAAAAATAATTTCAACATGAGTGTCTAAGAAAACTGTTTCGATAGTTTTCTAGTGCCAAGAGCAAAGGTGCTAGCAATTCGCTCTCTGCAGTATAGAAACTATACTCTTAGAATGGAAAAAAATGCCATTTCATGTATATCTGACAAGGTCTTTGTGCTCGAGAATGGCTTAAAAGTACTCCCCCGCCGCCACTATCGAATTTTAGACCGAGTTGAATGTGTAGACTATCGCAACCAACTCGGTCTTGATAAATTAACTTAAATGCTAAGATAGTAAAACCTAACCTAACCTGCTGTGGCTATTGTATACAAAATTTCCGAGCCCCCCGCGTGATCCCCAGGGGGGTTGGGGTGTCCCGCCCGTGGCCGGCCTTCGGCCCTGGAGGGGGTGGGAGGTCCTTGGGGTGGTATTCTTTTAAATTCTTAGTCTAGAAATTTGTTCAACTGTGCTATTGTTATTGTTCGTGTTGTAAGTTGTTTTTTTATGTCAATAAGTGAAAAAATGTTGTTCTTCATGCTATTGTTGAGCAAACAGTGTGTGCTATTGCTATTCGTGCTGTATTTTAAGTTGTACAAAATGTGTGTACTATTGTTGTTGTACAAATAGTGTGTACTATTGTTGTTCTTGCTGTACAAAAAAAGTGTTTTTGTCAATAAATGAAAAATGTTGCTGTTGATGTTGTTGTACAAAAAGTGATGTTGTTAATAAATTAAAGAAATTAAAGAAAGTGCACCCCGTCTCCTTTTTTCCCAAGAGGATGGTCAATAGGCCGAAGTTTAATAAAA
>JAQQPU010027878.1:406-10804 GCA_029168905.1 Artemia sp. Kazakhstan ARC1039 | reverse complement strand
TTTCAGTTATCAGTGTCTTTCTCTCTGGCTTTAGCTCTGAAAATGCAATTTTAGTTATTTAAGCAGCATTTTAAGCCATATCAATGTTTTAATTCCAAAATTTAGGAAAAGTATTTGCATATCTTTAAAACCTTATAAATTGGGATTGAGCAAAGTTGTGAAGCTGAAAACAATTTTGTTATGCTTCATTTAAACAGAAGATCTATTTTGCAAGGTTTCACTTCTATAACTCACAGATTTTTAAAGGTCATCAAAGGTCAAGACCCTCTAGAGGGAGAAGGAGTGAAGTTAGGTACTTAAAAATATCTTCCCAGGACATACTTTAGCCTGTAGACTCATCCCTGAAAGTTTCATTTTCTTAACATAACCCCTTTCTAAGATAGTCAAAAGTAGCTAAAGTAGAATTTTACCAAAATGCTTATTATATTTGTAATCAGCATAAAAAAAGGCAATGAATGGTGTATTCACTTTATTTGAAACTCAATAATATGATTTGGTATAGGCTATATTGACTGGGGAAAGTTTAATCTTACCTCTCATTTACATCAGAAATAGAATTTACCCCCACTCCTCTAATGTGCAAATAGCCTATATTACTAGTTATAAAACACACAAGGAAATTATAACACCAAGGTGAGTAACTATAATATAACACCTTAGGGTCTATTAATAGGAAAATAACATACTAAACTTGGAAAAATGTCTTTGACACTTAATTTTGAGGCAATAATCCACAATTCAAATTTCACAATGTCACATGGGTTTCTTGATTAAAATGAACTACAAATCTAGTTTGTAATGAAATCCATTGGATTTTATTGGCTACAACACAGGGTTTAATACAAAAACTAAATTATATAATTTTGATGTAAAAATCCTTGCACATTATTAAAGCATAGCCTATTGTTCAACATTCATAGAGACGAAATTATTAGCCTATCAAGCTGGGAAGGTGCCCATGGGATATTATTAAAAAAATACATTCTATAGAATATAAAAATCATATCCAACTACACTTAGGCTAGTATCAGCAAGAATATCTAACTAGGTGGATGAATTGTTTCTATTAGGCAGAGAGTATATCTACCTAGTTGGATAATAATGTAGCTTAGTGTTTCCGATATACATCCATACCAGCAGATAAGAAGACTCTCTAAGCAGTTTGGGGTTAATATCCAACTAGCCAGATAAATTGTTTCTCTTAGGCACAGAGAGAATATCTAACTAGGTGGATAATAATGTAGCTTAGTTTTTCTGATATTTATCCAACTAGGCAGATAAGAAGATTCTCTAAGCAGTTTGGGGTTAATATCCAACTATCCAGATAATTCATTTCTCTTAGGCACAGCATGAACATCTAACTAGGTGGATAATACCAAGTTTTAACACTCCTGATATATATCCAACTAGGAGAATAAGTGAATTCCATTATACAGTTTTGGGATAATATCCAACTAGCCAGATAAATTGTTTTTCTTAGGCACAGCAAGAATATCTAACTAGGTGGATAATAATTTAGCTTAGTGTTTCTGATATATATCCAACTAGGCAGATAAGAAGATTCTCTAAGCAGTTTGGGGTTAATATCCAACTAGGTGGATAATAATGTAGCTTAGTGTTTCTGATATATATCCAACTAGGTAGATAAGAAGATTCTCTAAGCAGTTTGGGGTTAATATCCAACTAGCCAGATAATTCATTACTCTTAGGCACAGCATGAACATCTAACTAGGCAAATAATACCAAGTCTTAACACTCCTAATATATATCCAACTAGGAGGATAAGTAAATTCCATTATACAGTTTTGGGATAATATCCAAATAGCCAGATAAATTGTTTCTCTTAGGCACAGCAAGAATATCTAACTAGGTGGATAATAATGTAGCTTAGTGTTTCTGGTATATATCCAACTAGACCAATAAGAAGATTCTCTAAGCAGTTTGGGGCTAATATCCAACTAGCCAGATAAATTGTTTCTCTTAGGCACAGAGAGAATGTCTAACTAGGTGGATAATAATTTAGCTTAGTGTTTCTGATATATATCCAACTAGGCAGATAAGAAGATTCTCTAAGCAGTTTGGGGTTAATATTGAACTAGCCAGATAATTAATTTCTCTTAGGCACAGCATGAACATCTAAAAAGGTGGATAATACCAAGTCTTAACACTCCTGATATATATCCAACTAGGAGGATAAGTAAATTCCATTATACAGTTTTTGGAGAATATCCAACTAGCCAGATAAATTGTTTCTCTTAGGCAGAGCAAGAATATCTAACTAGGTGGACAATAATGTAGCTTAGTCTTTCTGATATATATCCAACTAGGCAGATAAGAAGATTTACTAAGCAGTTTGGGGTTAATATCCAACTAGCCTGATAAATTGTTTCTCTTAGGCAGAGAGAATATCTGCCTAATTAGATAATAATGTTGCTTAGTGTTTCTGATATATATCCAACTAGGCAGATAAGAAGATTCTCTAAGTAGTTTTGGGTTAATATCCAACTAGCTAGATAATTCATTTCTCTTAGGCACAACATGAGCATCTAACTAGGTGGATAATACCAAGTATTAACACTCCTGATATATATCCAACTACAAGGATAAGTAAATTCCATTAGGCTATGCAGTTTTGGGATAATATCCAACTACCCTGATAAATTGTTTCCCTTAGGCACACAAAGAATATCTAACTAAGTGAATAATGCTGAGTCTTAGATCTTCTGATATATATTTAACTAAGCAGGAAGTTACTTAACTACCTAGTTTGATTTATATCAGAAGGGCTAGGACAAAGTGTTATCCACCAAGTTAGATGTTCATGCTATGTCTAAGAGAAAAAATTGTCTGACTAGTTGGATATTATCACTAGTTTGCATGAAGAATTTACTTATCTGTCTAGTTAGATATATATCAGAAGCATTAAGTTAAAGTATTATTTACCTGTTTAGAGGTACTAAATTGCCTCTTATGCTTTATTGTATTTGGCTAGCAAAATAAAACTATTTTTCTTTTAAGTTTTAATTATTTTCCTAGTTGGATAATTTCTTATTTGCTTAAAAGTATTTTTCAGATAGCTAACTAGTTGGATAATTTTGGCAATAACTAAGCATGGTTGGATATTATTTTTACATTCAGTGGTATTTGGTAGATAAATCTTTATTTAAAACCCAGGCACCTATAATAAAGAACACTATAAGCAAAGCAAGCAAACATAACGCATCAAGGCAAGTAAGCATAAGCACGCAATAACAGCTGGTGAACAACCAAAAGCATAAGCAAGGTATCACAATGCTACATTCCCCTTCAGCTGTTTCCAAGGGATGAGCTCCTTCTACCTCTAGGCATGGAGGCACTAGGCTTACTCTGCTAACTGCCAATAACTTGGCAAATTATCACTTAATACAGGACACAACAGAACACTACACTGGGAGGCACAAGGCTCACTCCCATCAGCTGCCAATGGGTTTTCGCAGACCAACACTAGACACAAGTGCTTCATTGTCACTTCCTTATTCATTATAGGTTTAGTCTCTCTGGTGGCTTCACCACTCTGCTGGATCCTGTGGCCTGAGCAGCTGTTGCTTGTGCTTCAATTGTGCTAGACGGTTCACTTGCTGGCTGGTGGGGCTCAGCTATAGCCATACCAGGCTTGGTAGTGGTAGTCTGGAATCTCTGCAATGATCCGTGCAGATTCATGCTTGTGGCAGTGTCAGGACAATCAGCAACCTGTCCCAGGTTTAGTGACCTTGACACAGCCCGGGATGGGTACTTCATGGCAGGTCTGTCATCAGGTGTGAGTGGAGAGGCTGCTTTGATTAAGTGTCTTCAGTTGCGATGAAGGATTGTACCATCTTTAGTTGATAGGTAGTATGATCTAGGCTCATCTGCCTCTTTAATTATTTCCCCACTTTTCCATGGTGCTTCTGGCTGTTTTCTGAAGAAGATCTGGTCACCTCCTCTGAGTTCGGGATGTTCTCTAGCATGCTGGTCATAGTAAGATTTCTGTCTGTGTTGAGCCATCTCTCTGCTTGCCAAGAATTCAGAAGTCTGTATCACTCTCTTTTCTAAGTGCTTTTCTGTGCATGGCAGTTTTGAGTGGAGCTGGCGGCTCATGAGTTTTGTGAGGGGGCAGCTAAACTGTCTGTTGGGGTGTTACAGTATTCCAGAATTCCGAGGTATGGGTCTGATCCATTTTCACTTGCCTTGGTCATGATGCTCTTGCAAATCTGGATAGTCTTTTCCACTGATCCATTTGACTAGGGGTATATTGGACTCTAAGTTTTTAACTCAAATCCCCAGTCTCTGGCAAACCTCTTGAATTCTTGGGACACAAATTGTCTACCATTATCAGACATCATGACCTGGGATGTACCATGACGGGCAAAATGCAACTTCAGTTTCAAAATGACTTCTGCAGATGTTAATTCATGCAACAGATCAGTTTCAAAGAAGTGGCTATGGTAGTCCACCACTAGGAGGTAGCTTGCTCCTTGCCAGGTGAATATGTCACAGGCAGCTTGTTGCCTGGGGAGAACTGAAACTGGTGAGCAGATAAGCGGCTCTTTTTGCAGACTCCTGCTGTTTTTTTGGCATGTGTAGCAACTGACAATCAGATTTTCTATGTCTGTGTTCAGTCAAGGCCAGTAGATGGCTCTCTGTTTAGTTTTCTCCACTCCTAGGTATGATGCATGTAGCTGTTTTAACGTGTCGGTTCTCAGACATGCTGGTATGACTATCCTGTCTCCCTTGAATATGATTTTGTCATTGATGCATAGTTCATGTCGGACTCCCCAAAATGGCAGTACATGACTAGGACATAACTTGCAGCAAACTGGCCTGCCACTTTCTATAATTTCTCTAAGTGCAGCTAGCTGGGGGTCTTCTTTAGACTGGTTGCGGATTTCTTGCAGTTTTGAATCACTCACCAGAAGTAACTTGACAACTTGGTGTACATACGCTTCAATTTCTCTCTGGGTTGCCTTGTCAATGTCTGACAGGTGGAGCCTTGATAAAGCATCAGCGACTGGTATTTCAGTGCCAGGTTGGTAAGTGAAACTCAAGTCATATGGCTGAATCTGGAGCATCATCCTTTGTAGTCTTGCTGGGGCCTTGTGCAAAGGCTGTTGTAAGATGGTTTCAAGAGGGTGATGATCAGTGAAGACATTGACTTGCCTTCCATAAATGTAATGATGGAAGTATTGGCAGCCAAATACAATTGCGTAAAGTTCTTTTTCTAGCTGTGAGTATCTTTGCTCAGTAGACATAAGGGCTTGTGAAGCATATGCTATTGCCTGTCCATTTGTTGAGATGTATGCTCCTAGGCCATGTGATGAGGCATTGACTGTCAGGTCAATTGAGGTACATCGGTGATCAAAGAAGTGAAGGTGCAACACAATTGAGCCCTTTATTTCCTTTAAGGCAAAATCGTGCTTTGTTTCCCAAACAAAGTCTTTTTCTTTGCAGATGTCACGAAGGTCCTTGCATTTTGTTGATAGATTAGGGATGTATCTGGCTAAGTAATTTAGCATTCCTAAGAGGGTGGTCATCTCTTCTTTGTTTGCTGGCTTCAGCATTGCATTAATTGCACGTAGCTTCTCTGGATCAGGGCGCATCCCTTTTTCGCCAATCATTTGGCCAAAGTATGTTACCTTTTGTACCCCAAATTTACATTTACTGGGGAGGAACCTTACCCCTTTTGCTCAAGCCCTCTTTAAGACGTCAACAAGACACTGATTATGCTCTTCCAGGGTTGAACCAAAAACTAGCAGATCGTCTATGAGGACTATAAAGCCAGTGAGACCTTCAAACACTTGCTCAATGTGCCTCTGGAATTCGTCCTGCATTGGTATAATGCCAAACAGCACACGCTTGAAATGGTATCTTCCAAAGATAGTGTTGAATGTAGTTAGGTCTGAGGATTCCTCATCTAGCAACAATGACCAGTATCCTGAATGTGCGTCTAGCTTTGTGAAGTACTTTGCGCCATGCAAGTTGGATGTAGAGTCTTCTAGTGTTGGAATAGGGTAGTGGGGTCTTCTGATGGATTTGTTGAGATCCACAGGGTCAATACAGAGATGGAGAGTGCCATCATTCTTTTGAATGGCCACCATGGAGTTGACCCATTCAGTAGGGAGAGTCACCTTCTCAATGACACTGTCTTTCTCCATTTTATCAAGCTCTGCTTTAAGCTTGTTGCAAAGAGCTGATGGAATTTTCCTTACAGCATGAACCTTCGGGATGGCTCCATCCTTCAAATAAATATGGCACTTGCCATCCAGATTTCCTAGCCCTTCAAAGACATCATTAAATTCTTTAATAACCTCCAAAACAGAGTTGCAGATTGGTACTTCAGTGCTTGCAGCAGAGTTGACATTCATGATCAGTTTAATAAGGCTCAGATCCAAGCTTGATCTGAAACCGATTATGGGAACAGAGTCTGCTTCTACAATGTAGAATTGCTGGTTGGAAGGCCTTGATTGTTCATAGGTGCAGCTTAAAGTACATGTTCCTTGAACGGGAATCTTGCCACCACAGTAACTAGTGAGCTTTTGCTTAGCCTTAGTTATTTCTGGCTTTGGCAAGAGCATGTCAAAATACTTGATAGGAAGCATATTTGCTTGCGCTCCTGTGTCAACTTTGAAGCTCACTGGCAACTGGGTGTTAATTTTGAGGGAAACTATGGCTTCTTCCTTGTTATCTGTTTCTGAGACTTCATGCAGAAATATCTCGTCCTCATCATCAGAGTTTTCAAGTGTGTTGTTGGTGCCTGAAACTACATTTACGACCTTATTGCTTCTGCAGACACATGCAAAATGGTTGGGCTTGCGGCACTTTGTACATGTTTTTCCTTTTGCAGGACATGCATGATTTGGGCTGTAGCTGCCTCCACAGAAGTAGCATTCTCTAGATCTTGGGCTGGTGGTCTTGAACTCGTCGTTTCTTCTGCTTGTGCGGCAATTGATTTTATGAATGGAATCAACTTCTTTTTTTATGCTACCTTCATCAAACGTTTTTAGCTGTGCCTGGGTTGTTTCATACATGCGACATTTCTCTATAGTTGTTTCAAGGGTTAGGGCATCTCCTTCTACTAGTAGGTGCTCTCTGATACCTGGGTTCAGTATTCCACAGACTATTCTATCTTGTACCATTTTGTCTGCGTCCCTGTACCTACAGGCCTTAACCAAGGTTTTCACCTCTGTTATGTAGCTTTCTGAGTTTTCTCCCTCATATTGGTCACGTTTCTGAAAGACGTACCTTGCAAACACGCTATTTGTTTCAGGTGTTGCATAATCTTTGAATTTTGTCATGTATGGCTCAAGCTTTTCCTTTTCACTCTCAGTGAAGGTGAAGGTATTAAATATCTCTCTTCCCTTGTCTCCTACCCAAATAAGTAGGTAGGTGCACATGATCTTCTCAGTTTTTCCAGATAAAGGGCCAGCAAACATAAGACAAGCATGCTGCTCAAATTGTTTCCACTCATCTGGAAGACACAGCGAGTCCCAACTGATACTTGGCTGGTTGACGTCCATTACTGGTTACTCACTTCTGACGCCATGTGGTATTTGGTAGATAAATCTTTATTTAAAACCCAGGCACCTATAATAAAGAACACTATAAGCAAAGCAAGCAAACATAATGCATCAAGGCAAGTAAGCATAAGCACGCAATAACAGCTGGTGCACAACCACAAGCATAAGCAAGGTATCACAATGCTACATATTCTATAGAATAGAAATTTTTAGATATTATCCATTGGGTATACTCCCATTTGACAGTGCAATTTTGGAACCCCTGTTGAAATTTTCCTTCAAAACAGAATAACTTTGCTTAGCCGTGACTTGGAGTGCCATCTCTTGAAACTGTTTTTGTATTTCAATGGTAGGAAACATTGAAACAATATATGGTACACCCAGATAAGAAAAGAACATTTAATTCAGTTAGTGGTAAATATTTACTAAATCATATTATTGAGTTACAACTAAAGTGAATATACCACTCAATGCCCTTTATTATGCTCTTTACAAATATAATAATCATTTTTGTCAGAAATGAATTTTAGCCCCCACCCCTATGTATACCAATTCAGGGTATATATTAGCACATTAGGGGGTTGGGGGTAATTTTATTTCTGATGTAAATGAGAGGTAAGTAACTTTCCCCCCACCCCCTAATGTGCAAATATATACCCTGAATTGGTATATATAGGGGTGGGGGCTAAAATTCATTTCCAACAAAAATGATTATTATATTTGTAAAGTGCATAAAAAAAGGCATTGAGTGGTATATTAAACTTTAGTTGTAACTCAATAATATGATTTGGTAAATATTTGCCCAGTTAGTTTCCTGTTTTTAACAAGGAAGGAGCTCCCAACAATTTTTCAGGTATACAATGTTCAAACTGCTGTTACTTGGTTATTTATGGCAAAAAAAGGTAAATATTTACCAAATCATATTATTGACTTACAAATAAAGTGAATATACCAATCAGTGCCTTTTTTATGCTCTTACCAAATATAATAATCACTTCTATTGGAAATTCAAATTTAAGCCATTTTTGTGCTCTTGAAAATGACAAAAAATATAAAATATATAGGGTGTAAAACCTAATCTAACAAAACTTGATAACTTCAATTCAATTCTTCTTCTCTTCTTCTAATTCACAGCTGGCGGGCTATTCAGTTGATACTATTTAGCCCTCTTCTTTTTGCTTCACTCAGTGGGTTACAGACCTACTGTCTTGGTTGTCTCTTATTTATTAGATATTCTCAGATATCTTTCAGTAGATCTTTTGACTCAAGGAGTTCAAATATAAGATGATAGATATCGATTTCTGTGCTCTGTGTGCAGGTATAGTTGGCTAGGCTCTTGGCTGATAATGAGATTTTGTGGTGTTTGAAGCATTTTAACAGTTTACAAAGCAAGGTATGTTGTGCAGACGTCAGCATATAACATTCAAATAGGCAATGGTCAATTGTTTCATTATTCATATTACAATGCCTGCAAAGAGGGGACAGGGGAATTGAACCACTTGAATTAGAAAACTTATATGAGAATGCAAGGAAATTTAGTCCATTTGTTCCAGAACGAATTCTATGATAAATTTTAGAAAGATACTTATTGGGAAAGGGGGAAAGGATAGGATTAATCTTATTAAAATTAATATCTGATAGCCTCCATCGGTAAATATCTCTAATTGGGATTGGTCTCCCACTTGGCTGGTCAATATTTATAGCATTTTTTGCTATTTCATCAACCTGATGATTACCACTTATGCCAGAGTGGCTAGGAATGTACTGAAAATAAGTTTTTATGCCACTTGAAGCAAGATTATCAATAATACTGAGACAATGATAAGTGTCAATGTCCAACTTATATTGAGGAGCTGAGGCCAGCAACTCAAGGCTTGATAGAGAGTCGGAATATATGATAATATTATTTGAATTTGCAATTATGGCATTTAACTCAGCAGACATTATAGATAAATTATTATATAATCTCTCACCCATTGCAATTTTCAGGTGAGGAAGGAAAACACCACTGGCAACCTTCTCATTCATTTTTGACCCATCAACAAATATTTGGAAGTGATTTTTATAGGTAATTGTATTAAGTTCTGCAAATTTTTTCTGGACAAAAGCAATGGGGGTTAAATCTTAATTCCACTTTGAGAACTCATTATTTATTATGGGACTTGACCAATTCCATGGGGGGGATCGGGGGAAAGTGGGTGCAATAGACTTTGCTGGTATGGGGAACTTCTTCTGAATATTGGCATACTCATCTGCAATGCCTCTATACATGGCTGGATTTCTTAACCAATTATGTAGTGTGTGTGAGCTATTTGATTCAATTTTTGTAAGATGTTTTGTCAAGAGAAAGCTACGTCTCTCCCTTATTGTTGTTAATCCACTCTCCATAAGCAGAAACTTGGTGCTTGTGGGTTTCCTAAGACCAAATATGAGACGTATTATATCATTTTGTGTTGTTTCAATTTTTTGCATCTGGGTCTTTGCACATGCACCATAGACGATGAGCCCATAGTCAATATGGGGTCTTATGTGTGATTTATAAAACTGGAGTAAGGTTTTCTCCTTACAACCCCAGGGTGTGGAAAGAAGTCTTTTTAGTATATTTGCTTTTCTATAGCATTTTTTTATTGTGTTTGAAATATGGAGGTGGAAATTAAGTTTTTGGTCAAGCATGAGACCTAGGTAATTAACATGATTATCTTCTGGAATAGTTGTTTTATTTAGAGTTAGTTTTGCATTAACATGGTTTTGCTTTCGGTGAAATTGGATTATTTTTTGACTTGGTGGGTGCAATGGGTAAATCTGAATGTTGAGAGAATTTTTCAAACTGGAAAAGTGACTTTTGCAGATTTGACTGTGCTATCTG
>JAQQPU010027876.1:0-10805 GCA_029168905.1 Artemia sp. Kazakhstan ARC1039 | reverse complement strand
TCCACATTTTTGAGGATGGTAGCTTGAAACCTCTACAGTAGAGTTCTGTACGTTTTGTACGAGGTGAAAAGGGCCCATAAAGAGGGGTATGTAATCTCTGGTTCTGTCAGTGGATCAGCTACCCCTACTAGTCATGCAAATGTAGCTAGTGGGTTTCTCAAAAGAGCCGCAAATTTAAATATCCTTATGATCACACATGAAAGAAGAGGAAACTGCTTGATAGGATGTTATGCCCCAGCATTGATGGTGCAGAACAGGGTGAGAATGATGTTAACGTCAGTAGATTCATGACGAATGATGACGTCAAGTAGATTTGTGTCTTCCTCTCCTTATTGATGCAATCAATCCAACTATTGCCTTATGGAAATAATATTCAACTCGGCTGCCTTGTAATAAAGTTTTGACAAGAAAAGTTTTGCTATTGCCACCAACAAGTACGAAAACAAAAAGAGTTTTTAGTAGTTAAGAATTAAAAGTTACTGCATAGCGTTCAATATTGAATCAACACCGTTCAAACAGACTTAATTTTAGACATTCGTTTATAAGCCAGTCAAGCTTTTCGAGGGAAGTGTTTCAGTTTTTAATTCTAGTTAAGTACTGGCCATTTTTTATTTTGGCTCAATAAAGTAAAAACAATAGCAAATAGAAAAGTGTTACTAAAACTTCTCGAAAGTTAAAGGAGATAATTTAGGTTGGGTTGTAAAATGCACTCATTTCAATGCCATTGAAGGATAGAAATGGTAAATGAACATAAATATGGTTTTTCTGAGCATTGAAATGAAAGAAGAGACCTTACAAAATTGCCGCGTAGCTATAGAGTAGTCAAAGGAGTGAAATACAGATTACAAGACCAGGGAATCCGGATATGGAATAAGATGTAGTCATCGGATTTCCTTGAGATTTCGTAAAGGAGCCATGGAGATATGGTGCAAGGAAATTTATTGTAGTTCCGTATTTTTGTTGGATCAGTTCGGTTCTCAAGCAGTTCAAGGTCTCACTGTCGATTATTTGAATTGAAAGGATGTTTGGGAAAAGTTAAACTTGATCCCTATTTTGTCCAAAGTTTGGTCACGCTAATGAAGCTGAGACAAAATTTTGGACCCAAGAGATTTAGCTTAGAGGGTAGAACCGATTTCGATAAGAACTGATTCAACTTTAGTTTTTAGAATTCCAATAAACTAATTGAATAAATTATAAAAATAAATATATAAAAAACCTGGTGACGTCGCATATGATTGCTTTGGTCGTCACTAAATGAAAATTCAATGCCACTTCATCAGCTATGCGGAAGACGCCTTGATTGTACAGGTAAATCCTAGGATGTTCATTGTATTACTGTCCATAATAATTACAGAGTATCTCAGGAATCTCTTTCCTGGGCCTGTTTTTTTTCTTCTTTTTATACATGAATTGTGTCAAGTGTTGCTGATTTGCAAAATTATAATTTTTACGGTCGTGTAATAGATTTTGCTTCTCACCGAGACCAATCAGTTCTTTACGAGTACTCTAGTAACTGATTTTAATTGGTGTTCCAAATATCTATTAAGTCTTAATGAATAAAAATGTCATTGCGTCCTATTTTTGTATATACGGGCACAAAATTGATTGAGGAAATCCAATACCCCCCCCCACCCCTATCCGGTATTTTTAAATATACCTTTGTTGGTATTTTCGTTAAGAAAAAACCTTTTTTTTAGTATTTTCACAAAAACATGTCATTTTTTTGTACATCCATTGAAAAGAAGTAAACCCTTCCCTGGATTTAAAAAAAAAGCACAATTTGACCCCTCTTCATATTCGTGACCCTGCTTTATTGTCTTTTGCGTAAGTAAAAGATATTCCTTTCCCCAATCTGTCAATCTTTTTTTTCTGATGCATTTCAATCCAGCTTTGAAATTGTTTTGATAAAATCAATTTTTCTGAGGGTGCAACCAGACGTGCAGTTTCTAATTTTAAAAAAAGATCAACTGTAGCCCTCTGTAGATTTCGGAAAGAATCAATGGAAGCCTGCTAATTAAAGAAATGGAAAAAATTATTTCCACAGCCTCATCTTTATGATTTGGCATCCCTTCAGGCCTGTATATAATTAGCTTGGAGGGGAGCATGCAATTGGGACTGAGAAACAACTTTAAAATGTGTAAATTTTACGGAAAATGTTAAATAGTGAGAATATTATTTAAGAAACCTCAACATTTAGAGGGTCGCTCGCCCATTTATCCTTTTCTCTCTCGTTTTGCCTGATTAACGACTAATAAATAATTTTTTTTCTATATTGATAAGCCAACAATGCTCACAGAAACACTGCTTTTTTTATATAAATAAAAACTTCCTGACACAGAGAAAGATAGAGGCTAAACCTAAAGCAATTCCCAGTAATCGGTTAAATTGTATGGTGACGCAGAACACCATCGTCGAAGGATCCTCTATAGGAGGACAAAGTGCTGAAAACCATGTTGTGACCAAGATGGACCCAGGATTGTACAAAGCCTCCATTCATACTGGAGGTCCTAGGTACTTCTTGCTGTCCGGTTCTAAGCCGGCTTAAGCGCTTCTTTGTAGACTTGAGAAGATATGTGATCCCTGTCCTGTACTGGTATTATTATTATTATTTATTTATAACCCGTCGTTACAAAAACACAAGACAGAGTACAATAAAGATAAAGAAAAAAGAAAAAAAAGGGACAAATAATACTTCAACGGATACAAACGAGAAAAACACTAAACTGACAAGAAATAAGAAACATTTCTACACTTGACTACTGCTTGAGTAAACTATGCCAGGGGTGGTTACCAATTTTACTGTTAAAACGGGAAATCTGATTTTCAATTATGAGAGTGGGATCTGCCAGTTTATACCTATTAATGAGGTATGTGTTACGTGTCCAGGGGGGGAGTCTTAAAAGGTACTTAGCATATTTAAAAAATATTGCTCGAAGTTTCTGTTTAGTGGTGCATGGAAATGTTCGCCAAAAAGGGCTCAGGTATAAAAAATGGGGCAATGCTAGTGCAGTATACAGCCGAGCAAGGATAAACCGGTTGAAGCTGAACTTCGTTGCGTACGCTTTTCTAGATGTTGAATTAATAGCTGTCGTGTGTGTCTCAGCGTTTTACCAATCGGTAGTCCAAGATAAATGATGTGATCTGCTGGCTTAATACTTGTCTGTCCAAGGTCTATGGTAGGCGGGACTTGGTTTTCGGGCCAATTAAACAGTAATACCTCTGATTTTGCAGCGTTAAATTCTAGGCCTATCGCAGCATATTGCTTTTGAAAAATAGCAAAATTGCATTCAATGCCACCAATATTCCGGCTCATATTTAAAATATCGTCAGCATAACAAAGAAGAGAAAGGTCAATACCATCCAGAACACACGTTATTTGGTAATTTTCCTGTGCTGGAAGAACACTGTTATTAAAAGCCGGGGCAGAAGTAGGAGCACCTTGCCGGGCGCCTTTTCGTACTGGGACGGTTGGGTAAATTTCACTTATATTCTTCTCGGGCGAAACAACTTTTATTTGTGCCTGGAGGTTTTCATACATGTCCTTTAATGGCATTATGACATCTCGTTGGACGCCTCTCTTTCCCATTTCTAGAATAATTTGGTCGTGGATAAGGGAATCAAACGCACGCTTGACATCATGAATACCAATCGCGACCGACTCGCCTGAGCTTTCAGCGTCAATAAGGACAGAAGCCACGACGCTTAGCGCATGGCCACAACCAAGACCAGGTTGAAAGCCAAATTGGGAGGGTGGTGCATAACATTTCTCATTTATATCTTTAATTATAAGTAGCTCAAAAATTTTGCAAAAAGTTGTTGATATAGTAATGGGTCGAAAAGACGTACATTCTTCCAGGGGTTTCCCCTTTTTTGGCACAGGGGTAAGGGACCCTATGCAAAAATTACTGGGAACCACACCTTGCACAAAAATCATCTGAAAAAGCAGGGCAAGGTGCTGAATGAGCATTGAAGATGGGTTTTTTAAATGAAGAGCAGAAATTCCATCAGCACCACGTGACTTTTTCTTTTTAATGCGACGGAGCACGTTCTGAACCTCGGATACCGACGCAGTAACGTCAGAACGGTCGGTGCTTGATAGGAAATTATGCAGCTCTGCCTTGTATTTTGCGCTAAGAGTCGGACAGGGGGATTTAAATTCTTGTTCGTAATAAGTTCTCCAAGATTCAAGGGAAATTGAAGATGCAGCAAAATTCGGCTTTCTTTCGGAAAGAGTCTTCCATATAAGGTCAGGATTTCGTAGAGCATCTTCAGAATACTAATTGCTCATTTTATGACTAGAAAGTTCAGGGTATCAGTTATAGTAGTATACGCCCCTGTAGAACCGACTGACGGAGATACTAGTGACTCAGATGAATTTTACTTACAGTTACAGGAGCAAATAAACAGGGTCCCAGGTAGAAATATGAAGTTTTACTAGGAGATTTTAACACCCAGGTCAGTAGAAACAGGGAAAGATGGTACCCTAGCCTAGGTAAATTTGATGTAGAAAAAGAAAACAATAATGGCTACAGACTTTTGCAATTTTGTAGGTATAACAATCTAGTTATAACCAATATGGTGTTTGATCATAAAATGGCCCATAAGATAACATGGTATTAACGGAATGGTAAGACAGCAAACATTATTGATTAAGTTACAGTAAACTGAAGATTGGCAGGATCAATACAAGATGCGAGGGTATATAAGAGTGCTGTTATTGATGTTAAAAGTAAAGATCATCATCTAGTAGTGCCTAGGGTTAATTTAAAGCTGAAATTTCGGAAGGGTAACTACTTCCCGGAAGGTTATGATGTTGATAGACCCCAGAAAGAGAATTTGAGAGAAACTTTCAAGGAACAGTTGAATACTAGATATTGAGAGTTTAAAATTTGACAATGTGGAAGATGGTTGGAAAAATTTTAGAAAAAAAACTTTAGAAGTTGCTGGTGGTTTCTTAGGGAAGAAAGTTAGGACTGCAGCTAAGAATATTTGTGAAAAAGCTTTATGTTTAATAAAGAGGAGAAGGGGCTTGTACAAGGATTATCTGAGTGATAGATCATATGAAAACAAAAGGAATGTAAAGAAAGTGGAGAAAGCATTAAAGTATAAACTAAGGAGGTTTGAAGTGAAGGTCATGGATAAAATTGCCGAGGATTTGGAATATACAGCTAGACGTTATAATAGTAAAATATTGTACTGGCATGTTAATAAATTGAGAGGGAGTGTTCAATCCGGACTCGTCCCGGTTAAAGATAGGAACGGGGCTACAATTAGTGGTAAGGAGAGAGTTAAAGAGGGATGTGCAGAACGTTTTGAGAACACGCTAAATCGAGATGGATTTGTAGGAAAAGATATAGAGGAAAACGAAAAAGTTTGTGATACCTTGGATGTGAAGGAAGATTTGTTTTGTGGGGAAGAAATAGCGACAGTGCGAAAAGGATTAAAAAATAATAAGGCTCCAGGTGCTGATCGTGTGGTAAATGAGTTTCTTAAATACGGTGGCTCTAAGGTTACCAATAAGATTATGAATATGATTTTTGAAAAAGGGGAATTACCTAACAATTTTAGGAAAATTTTAATTAAACCACTGTATAAGAAAGGTGATAAGAGTGAGTGTGGTAATTATCGATGCATTAGTCTGGTCTCTGTAGGTAGCAAATTACTTAGTAAACTGATACTTTTTAGACTGAGAGATGGTGTAGACAAAGTTTTAAGAAAAGAATAATGCGGTTTTAGAAAAGGTAGAGGATGTGTCGACTAAATTTTCACTTTTAGGTTAATAATTGAGGAGTGCCTGAGTTGCCAAACAACTTTGGTCCTCATTTTTATGCATAATGAGCAATTCTTGTCTTATTCTTGTCTTATTATTGAATAAATGTCTTATTCTTGTGTGGTATATCAGACAAATACATTAATGTGATTAGTGCTCTATACGAGAATAACACTACTACGGTTAAAATAGGAAATGACATTAGCAGCTGTTTTTGCATGAAATTAATTTAAAAAAAAACTTTATCCACAAAGGACTCCGTTAAACAAAAAATGAGCAAAAATAAAATCATATAATCTACCAAGTACAAATTATGCTCTGGCCTTGGGAAGGCATAGGGGTTTTGAGCCCAACTTCTGTCAATTTCTGCTCGTTTTGAGTTTGACTCAGCTATTTATTGTAATTTCTGTTCGTCTTGGGTTTCATTTACTTATCGATGCTGATTTGTGGTAGTTTCACGCTTGGTAGATTATTTGATTTTATTTTTGCATATTTTTTGTTTAATGGAGTTCTATAATTTTCTTTGAAAAACTTATTTTGTGGAATTTGTTTTAAATTTATTTCTGTTCGTTTTATATTGACATAGTCTTTTCAGAAAAAAAGAAAATAATCCTTTAAATCTTTTCGTTTTTTTTTTAAGAGTTTATATAGTTTGGCCTGCTATTTATATGCTGGAGAAAAATTTTCAACAATTTTTAAGAACATACACCCTTTTAAAATCCGGACAGAAATAGTAGTGTTTAATTTAGTTTCATACCTCCTCTAGTTGACCTGAAATGGAAAACTTGATACCATTCGCCAAAAAATCTGTTAACTTTCTTTGATAGCTTTGAATACACTTACGCTATTTTGATTTGGTTAAATTTTAAGAGCAGAAGTAGCCCCGAAAGTTTGAACATAATACCCTCAGTCGTTCTTGGGATACTGCCGAGATACCTTATTGATAATTAGTATTAACACGGTGCGTTTTGATTTAATCTTAAGGCAACATTTACTTTTTAAACATAAAGACGAATGAGAGGGTGGGCGTGGGAGGGTGATTAGTTTCCCTTCAGTCACTTTTGACTATTCAAGAGGTCATCAGCCCTTTCTATTTTCAATCGAATGTGCCCTTTTTGAAGTTCCTACGACAACTCCTTCGATACGAAGTGCCCTGGTCTAAACAACAACAACAACAAAAAAATAATACATTATACCCACATCAATCTTTACTATAAAAATGTCAAGCCTTCCAATCACTTTCGACTATAGAAAACGGCAATAGGCCTTCGATTTCCAATCGAATGAGCCCTTCTTGAGTTTCTACGACAACGCTTTCTACAAACACCTTATACGCCCCAGGGCATAAATTCCAATCCTTACACTAAGGGCCGTGAGGGTGGCTTTCATCCTCTAAGACCTAATTTCTAAAACTTTCAACTACGTTAAACAAAATGGCTACCTCAAAATTTTGACTTGATATGTCGGGGAAAATGGTGGGTGTGAGAGGGGCGTTAGTCGGTCTCCAACCACTTTCAACTATTCAAAAAGGCACTAGCTTTTTCAATTTCCAATCAAATGAGCCCTTTTAAAGTTTCTACGACAACGCTTTCAATAAAAACCTTATATGCCCCCAGGGCATAACTTACAACCCTTGCCTTGAGGGCTGGTGGGGGGGGGGTGTTGTCATCCTCAAAGACCTAATTTCCAGAACTTTCTGCAACGTTACACAAAATTTCCATCTGAAAATTTTTATTGGGTGTGTTTGGGGGATTGGTGGGCGTGAAAGGGGGGTTAGTTACCCTCTAATCACTTTCAACTATTAAAAAGGGCACTAGCCCTCTCAATTTCCAATTGAATGAGCCCCTTTTGAAGTTTTTGCGACAACTCTATCTATAAAAATCTATATACCCCCAGGGCATAACTTACAGCCTTTGCCCTGGGGGCTCTTGGGGGTTTGTCATACATCATTTCCAGAACCTTCAAGTACGTTGAACAAAATGGCTTATTCTAAACTTTGATTGAATGTGTTTGGGGAAATGGTGGGCGTGAGAAGGGGGTTAATTACTCTCCACTCACTTTTGACTATTAAAAAGGGCAATTTCAATTTCCAATCAAATCAGCCCTTTTTGAAGTTTCTACAACAACTTTCTATATAAAACTTATATGCCCCCAGGGCGTAACTTACAACCCTTGCACTGAGGGCTCTGATGGAGTTATCATCCTAAAAGACCTAATTTCCAGAACTTTTGACTACGTTGAACAAAATGGATATCTCAAAATTTTGATTGGATGTGTTTGGGGAAATGGTGGGCGTGAGAGGGGTGTTAGTTTCCTTTCAATCACTTTCGACTATTAAAGGGGCAATAGCCCTTTCAATTTCCAATTGAATGAGCCCTTTTTGAAGTTTCTACGACATCGCTTTTTATAAAAACCTTATATGCCCCCGGGACATAATTCACGATCCTTGCCATGAGGGCTGTGGGGGTGGAGGGGTTGTAATCCTTAAAAACCCATTTCCAAAACTTTCAACTACGTTGAACAAAATGGCTATCGAAAAAATTTTTATTGGATGTGTTTGGGGGAAAGGTGTGCGTGAGAGGGGGGTTAGCTGCCCTTAAATTACTTTCGAGACTATTAAAAAGGGCACTAGCCCTTTGAATTTCGAATCAAATGAGCTCTTTTTCAAGTTTCTACGATATTGATTTCAATAAAAACTTTTATACCCCCAGGGCATAACTTATAACCCTTGCCCTGAAGACTGTGGGAGGAGTGTTCTAATCAAAGGTATAATTTCATGAACTTTCAACGCCGTGGAACAAAATGGCTATCTCAAAATTTTATAGGATGTTTTTGGGGAAATGGTAGGCGTGAAAGCGGTGTTAGTTGCCTTCCAATCACTTTCGACTATTAAAAAGGGCACTAGCCATTTGAGTTTCCAATCGAATGAGCCCTTTTTGAAGTTTCTACGACAACGCGTTCTAGAAAAACCTTATATGCCCCAAGGGTATAACTTACAACCCTTGGCCTAGGGCTGTGGGGGTGGAGCGGTTGTCATCCTTAAAAAGCTAATTTCCAAAACTTTCAACTACATTGAATAAAATGGCTATCTGAAAATTTTGATTGGATGTGTTTTGGGAAAAAGTGGGCGTGAGACGGGGGTTAGTTGCCCTAAAATCACTTCGAGACTATTAAAAAGGGCACTAGCACTTTGAACTTCCAATCGAATGAGCCCTTTTTCAAGTTTCTACGACAAAGATTTCAATAAAACTTATATGCCCCCAGGGCATAACTTATAATCCTTGCCCTGAAGACTCTTGGGGAAGTGTTCTAATCAAAGGTATAATTTCCTTAACTTTGAACTGCGTGGAACAAAATGGCTATTTCAAAATTTTTATTGGACGTTTTTGGGGAAATGATGGCGAGGAAGGGGTGTTAGTTGCCTTCCAATTACTTTTGACTATTAAAAAGGGCATTAGCCATTTCCATTTGCAATCGAATGAGCCCTTTTTTGAAGTTTCTACGACAACGCGTTCTATAAAAACCTTATATGCCCGAAGGGCATAACTTAAAACCCTTGCCCTGAGGGCTGTGGGGAGGGGGTTCTAATCCTCAAAGACCTAATTTCCAGAACTTTTAGCTACGTTGGAAAAAATGGCTATCTTGAAATTTTGATTGAATGCGTTTGAGGAAAAGGTTTGCGTGAAAGAGGGGTTAGTTGCCCTCCAATTACTTCCAACTATTGAAAAGGGCATTAGTCCTTTGAATTTACAATCGAATGAGCCTTTTTTGAAGTTTCAACGACAACGCTTTCTATCAAAATCTTATATCCCCCCAGGGCATAACTTGCAACCTTGGTCCTGGGGGCTGTGGAGGAGTATCCTCCTCAAAAACATAATTTCTATTAGGAAATCAACTACGCTGAACAAAACGGCTATCTAAAAATTTTGATTGGGCTTGTTTGGGGAAAAGGTGGGCGTGAGAGGGGGGTTAATTGCCCTCAAATCACTTTCGACTATTCAAAAGGGCACTAGACCTTTGAATTTCCAATCGAATGAGCCCTTTTTCAAGTCCTGCGACAAAGATTTCAATAAAACTTATATGCCCCCAGAGCATTACTTATAACACTTGCCCTGAAGACTGTGGGGGGAGTGGCCTGCTCAAAGGTATAATTTCCTGAACTTTAAACTGCGTGGAACAAAAAGGCTATCTTAAAATTTGGATTGGATAAGTTTGGGGAAAAGGTGAGCGTGGAAGGGGTGTTTTTTGCCTTCCAACCACTTTTGACTATTAAAAAGGGCATTAACCATTTCAATTTCCAATCAAATGAGCCCTTTTTGAAGTTTCTACGACAACGCGTTCTATAAAAACCTTATATGCCCCCAGGGCATAACTTAAAACCCTTGCCCTGAGGGCTGTGGGGGAGCGAGCTCCTCAAAAGTATATTTTCTATCTGGAAATCGACTACGCTGAACAAAATGGCTATCTAAAAATTTTGATTGGATATGTTTGGGGGAATGATGGGCGTGGGGGGGGGGCTGGTTGCCCTCCAATCCCTTTCTACTATTAAAAAGGGCACTAGACACTCCAATTTCCAATCGAATGAACCCTTTTCGAAGTTTCTGCGACAATTCCTTCAATACGAAGTGCCCTGGTCTAAGACCACGAAAAAAAAAATAATACATTATGCTAACATCGTTCTTTACTTAGGCAGCGCTATTGCGCTGCCTATGATCATGAGTTAAGCAGGGTTGTGTTCTTTCCCCTTTAATATGGATTATTTTGACGGACTTTGTCTTAAGGAGAACAGAAAAGGCAATGGGAACCCACGGAATCAAATGAAGGGAAAAAACTCTCCTGGACTTTGATTATGCTGATGATTTAAGCATCCTAGATGAAAGTATGAGCAAAATAAATGAACGTTTAGAGGTTTTGTGAGTTCAGGATGCTAGATTAGGTATGAAAATTAATGTTAAGAAGAGTAAGAGTAAGTCACTAGGGCTAAGAAGAAGTGAAGCTGAAAAGGTGACGTTGGGTAATAAAAAGAATGATCTTT
>JAQQPU010027875.1:0-10805 GCA_029168905.1 Artemia sp. Kazakhstan ARC1039 | reverse complement strand
AAAAGAAAAAAAGGCCTTTTTGGGAGGAAGCTTGGGCCCCCCAGAAAAATTAGGGTGAGCAATGGCCCAGCCCTGCCCCCCCCCCAAATGGCGCCCCTGAACTAAAGAAGAAGATTTCGTTCCCAATTCTTTAAAAATTATCGTAATGTTCTTATTTAGCTCTTTGGGTAATAATTTTGCCTTGGACCATTTCCCTTACCATCTTCACGTGTAATATTTAATCGGAAAAAAGAAAGCCAGATAAATAGAAAGAACTTTGAATAGGTATTCTGGCAACAAGCCCCAGTTTAAAATTTACCCTGGAAAGGCCACCCCCCAGAAACTTCCTTCACTAAAGAAAAATTATTTCAGTGAGTAATTTTCAAATTTTAATCAGACGACTTTAGAAGGGGCGTTCTAATTTCCGTTCGAATGAGCCCTCTCCCGATATTCCAGGACTATTGGTGCGATACGATCCCTCCTGGAAAAAAACACGCATCTGTGATCTTTCTTCTGGCAAAAAAATACAAAACATCACATTTCTGCAGATGGGAGCTCTAAACCTCTACAAAAGGGTTATCTGACACGCTGAATCAGATGGTGTGACTTTTATAAGCTTTCGTGGCTTTTAGAGGTGTTACCTTCCTTTTTGTAAAATCAGGTAAAAATATATCAGGTAATAATATAAGGTAAAAATATGTATAATCAGGTAAAAATATCAGGTAAAAAAAAATATGATTTTTAGCTATTTTGATTGTTTTTTATGAGTTTCGTAAACACTGAAACTTTTTCTATACATCAATTTGTCGTAACTTCAGTTCAGGCATTTTCGTGTCTGATAAAAGCAGTTTCGACCATGTTGACCTTTGTTCTGTTTTGTACCCTATTGTAGAGATAAGTCATGAAATGTTACTCTTGATTCAGCAATGGTGCATAGTAAGTTTAAGACCCTACTCTTTTAAGGGCAAGGTAGAAATCTTTCTGAGCCCCCTTTTCATCCTGATCATTTAACGTTTATCTCCAGTCATTTCCCCCTCCCAGTCCGATGTTGGACAATAGAATACTAGCACTAATAACTCACCGCACCATCAAGCCGCCTGAGGCCAACACAGCTATGCACGCTCCTCCATCCCAATATATTCAAGACCTCAATTTTTACACCCTTCCATAAAGTTCCCATTTCCTTTAAATTTTTCTTTATGACATATTCCCATCCAAACCGCAATGCAATATGCCTAGAAGTTTCTCTATGTCCACAGAATCTACTCTTGTCCCGTAATCACACCCTCACACACCATTTTACTCCAATCAACCCTCCCCAACACCCTCTTGCTTGTTCTTCTCCCAAAAGCATTCCCCTAGCAACTTTAATTATGTCAATGAAGTAGCCAACTAGTTTGCGCATTCATCCCTTGCCCGCATTCATATTTGTCAAAATAGATATTTCCTTACCAAGATACGCTCTGTTCTACTTCCCTTTTCTAGTACCATCTTCCCACCCCTCCCATTAACCCTCCAAGTTTTACTTCTTACCCTATCCCCATGAGCCCTTGCTACCGTGTCACTGCGACTCAAGTTCCTGCAATTGGAACTTATCCTGCCATAAACACTAAATTTTCTACCCTGAAGTCAACTAGAAAACAATATCAGCTTCCTTCTCACTCTTCATCTCTGTTCTAGCCCTTTCCCACTTGTCAACGCCGTATATGATTTCACCCCTAAATCTAGCTTTCTGAGGTACCAGCTAGTAAAATTAAACCCCTTCTTAAGAATTACTCATATCTATTGACGCCAGGTTTCACAAGTCACTTTTGATTCGTAGTTTTTTAGTTACAAACGCCAAAGGTTTACCAAACTCGAGGTGCTATAAGAATTAAATCAAGTAGATATTATAGCAGCAACAAAAGTACAGTCACATGCCCCTGTCGCCCCGTCGAGAGATCACCAAGTCGGATATAAGGTGGTAATGTCTAGTTTTTTTTTTAATAAAAGTAATCTTTACCCCAATATTATTTCTGTCCTTAGTTTATCGGAGTATTATTAAATCCTTTGGCTAACTATTAAGCTGTAAGTACTATGTCATTCCTTTAATCTCATTGCAATAACTGTCTTCTATTACATACCGATTCAAAATATTGATGCATAGATTCATATAGGGATTGTAATTAAGTGCCTATTTTGTAATTTCTAAGTATCTCAATGTCAAATCGTTTTCAGTTGGTAATGTCAAAATGTATAAAAAGACCTAGGAAGTGTTCCAGAGATAAACCCTACATTAATGAACACATCAAAACACTAATTAGAAATTAATTAAATATGTTCTGGATGAAGAATGATAAACTGGATAATGCTACAATGTCAAAATATTAAAAGAGAAACTAATCCTTTAAACATCTAAATATTCATTTTAAAAAGAGTAAATTAGAGGAAAACTAAGAGAATAAAAATATATTTACTTCTTAAAAAGAAGAACAAATGTATATTTTGATACAAAAAATAAAACAATGAATTTATTTATTTATTTTAAACACAGTTAAAGATTCTTCATTAGACAGACACTAAAGGCATTTAGTGAATTTAGAGAAGAGAGCATGAATTAGAAATTGATATCTCGTGCCCTAAGAGTTGTTCAATGGTATTTGTTTTGCTGTTTGTTCTTACAGCAGTATAAGTTTACAGGAGCATTGTCAATAGGAAGGCGCCTTGTGAGATTTGTATTCTAATGGCTTTGGCAAATAAATTATCATAATCAATGTTTTCGTATAGAATTCCATGCTGAATATACTAGATCAAATAATCTTATAATGGCTAATATTTTGAGTCCTTGTTCATACGGATTGCCTTCCGAAAAAAAGGTCAAATCAATAGTATCAGCCAAAACCAGTTTGAAGTAACAATCTGTGAAAACAAATTTCTTTTTATGGATACTCCTCCAGCTACAAACACAATTTATCAAACATTTACATATACAAAATAAACTAGCCCCCCCTTCCTCTCGTCAAAAAGACAAATACAAACATTAAATCTTATTAATGGAATAATGTTTGAGTGCTATTCACTCCTCCTTTCTAACAAAAAATCCTCCAATAGTTTCATAAGCTCAAAAATCTGACTAATCTGGCATATCCAATCTAAAAACTTAAACAATCTAAGGTCAAGCTACAATTAGAACCAGGAAAGCTTCATCATCAAAAGATGTAAAGCCGTATTCCTAGAAGTCAGATCCCAGTTTAAAATGTCCTGAAATATTCTAGAAAGTTAACAGGGAGACATCTTCAATTTTAGGAGGCATTAAAGAGTTTAGCAAGTTAAGCTACACCTCACTGTCAAATGGTAAGGCATTTTCAGCTTGTAAAATAAACTAAAAATAAAAGGGACATAATAGACATTCATCAATGAGGCTTATTTAGGGAAGCCAACTACTTTCTATTTTATAATTCATTAGTGAAGAGGAGGTATAATGATACTTCAAAGGATGGAAATGAGAGGCTAACAATTTCAAAATCTAAATTCCTATTTGCCAGAACAGGTGAAAATTATTGAAATGTTAAGTTTTTATGGTTGTATAATCTGCAGTTAAAAGTGGCAAAAAAAACAATGATGTCAGGCTTAGTTAAGTTTTGTAGAAATCAAAGTTAAAATTTACTGATTTTTAAACAAGATCTGGTTTCAGATCTGGTTTCAAGATCTAGATCTGGTTGTATATCCAAAAAGCTTTTTTTTCATACAAAAAACAAAAGATCTTTTGTTTTCATAAAATTATGATCATTATCACTTCTACTTATCCTCACAACAGTCAAAGCATGAGGTATTTGCAAAAAAATACACAACTTACCAGTCTCACAACATGAGCATCCAAAACGGTGACAAGATCAGCGCTGTATATGATGACACAAGCTCTTAATAATTTGTCAACCAAACTTAATGCACCTTAAAAATTAAAATGCAAGCACAAAACACATCCAACCAAACTTCAATGATCCCATGTTATAAACAGCAACCAAAACAAAACTCCCTCAAAAGTGTGCATCCTACACAGACTACTTTCAAACAATGCAGATATACAAATCATATAGTTATGCAAAGAATACTACATTACAACTTTTATTTTATGTCTAATTTCTTCTGTGTTTTTTTATTTTATACTTAATTGAGTCAGAAACCATCAGGATTGACATTTAATAGACACAATATTATGTGGTTTAGACAAAAACCCAAATCTGATCCTCAGTTGAAAAACAAGGTCCTCATTATAACCTCAACTCTGGCGGTATTTTTGTTTGATCATTCATGTCTGAAGGAATGAAGGGAAAATTTTTATCACCAAGGAATGTTTGTTTTTAACATTTGAGACTTGGAGTCTAGAAATTATATTTGCATGTTTTGACTTAAAAACAACAAAAAAAACAGTTTTATCCTCTTTCATTGTGAAGGTTAGAGATATGTGTATATAAATATAAAATTATAATTTTTTTATTCTTTAACTTAAGATAACAAGATAGAAGAAAAAGAATGGGAAATGTTTTCTTTCTATATTGTTATCAGAAAAATAATTAGATAACTTACCATTCTTAATATCAGAAGCTTCTGATAGAGTAATATTTTCTGCCATATTTGGAATTAGATGTGAGTCAATAATAGATTCATCCAATGCACTTAAATTATCTTATAAGATGTAGAATACCAATAACAACACTTGGAATTTGTCCTCCTTTTTACACAGGAGATCAAAAGACTCCTAGAAATTAGGCAATCTATAATAACTGATGTTGTAAACTGTAAAGCAAAAATTATATTAATAAGGAAAAAGGATGATGTTCACAAAGTTCAACAGTCCAAATCATTAGAATAATATTCGTTTTTTATTTTGTATCATTAAAGAGAGGGGGAAATAAGGGTTCAAAAAATGTATTGATAAAACCTAACTGTATTTCTATGTTTAAAGTACCAAATAACTTTTAAATTAAAATTGTAGAATAATTGGCCCTAGCTCTTTACAGCTTGGAAATTTTTGAGCACTAAAAGACTGACAGTTCAAGAATAGTCTAAACTAGGGTCCAACATGATGTTTTGTAGCTCATATCTCTATAATATTCTTTCTCTAAATCCAAGCAAAATAAACAAGTGAAAAATTATATGATGAAAGAGGTGACCTCTTCTACTCCACACCAGTTCATGGTCCCTTGGTGTCACCCAAGGGCCCAAACTAGGCCCAACACAGTTCAACCTCTACGTAAACGACGCCCCTGTGGTGGTCAAGAATGGCTTGGAACTGTATACAGACAATTCCAAACTCTTTGGTCTAGCAGCCTCTACAGAAAATTTCTCTTCTCTGCAAGAAGATCTAAACAACCTCTGTCTGTGGGCAACAGCCTGGACGCTTTAGTTCAACTCATACAAATGCAAAGTCCTTTATCTTGGTCCAAACAATCCCTACCATAGTAACCACATGATTGAATCTGCAGGTGCCAATATGCCCATTCAGAGTGCCGAGGAAGAGCGTGATCTTGGGGTATTAATTGACAATAAGCTTAAATTCATAGTCATTGTTGTAACCAAGCAGCAAAGGCAAACAAGATTCTTGATTTGATCAAGCGTTCAGTATCAAATTGCCAACAAAAAGTTATCAAGAAGATTTACACAGCCCTTGTTTGTCCTCATCTTGAGTTTGGCATGTTGGTTACCAACCTGCACTTTAAGTGTGACATAGAGAAACTTGAGAAGGTCCAGCGTGGAGCAACCAAGCTCTCTTTTGCCAAAAAACAAATCTCCTAAAAGGAACAACTAGAAAAGCTTGACCTGCCTACCCTAATGTACTGTAAAAAGAGAGATGTCATCCTTGCATTTAAGATGATGACCAGTGACACTATCAAGCCTGTTTTTGATCAAAGTGAATACACCAGAACACAAAGAAATCCCATAAAACTGCATCAAAATTTAGGAAAAAGCATAAGAAGTTCAACTTCTTCACTAATTGCGTTTGTCCACTGTGGAATTCACTCAGCAAATCTATCATGTTGACCAGATCAGTTGATAGCTTCAAGGATGGTGTTGACTGTGATTGGAGCAGCAAGTCATTGAAGATGCAGTGGGATGAACAAGCATCACTGAGCAGGGTCTTTTAGGTTCCTCCTCCCCCCTTTAGCCCCCAAATATGTCCAGCTGCCAATAATCTAGTGACACCCAACAAGGAAACCAAACTGTCCTGTATGTATGAAAATACTGATGATATGCTAATGAACTATGATATGAAATTGTGTTAACTGTCCTATTGTTATGAACTACGTTAACTGTCCTGTATATATGTAAATAGTGATAATCCACTCATGAACTGTGACATGAAGATTATCAAGTCAATGTTACCTGGCAACATCTACAGGTTCTTCAACCTTAGTTGCTAGAAGATGCAATTTAAGGTTAAAGGTAAATCTTACCAATGTATTTTTGTTGTCTAAAACTCTTAAGCTGAGGGTTACAGTTTGTAATATGGAGTAATTTCCAGCACTTGACCAGGTACATTGTGAACTAATCACTTGATTTGTCGATTCACATGCTTTTAATATATACAAATTACTTTCTTTTTAAGCAATCTTTTTAGCTGTAATTGTTCCATATTATAAAAACAGAGAAAAGGTTTACTGCAGCAGAAAAAAGCTTACTTAGATTTAACAACAATTGTGCGCAAAGAGTACTTGCAACTAGTTGGGGCAATAATTGTCCCTGACTCTTGGATCAGGTTTCTCACAAAGCAGAGTAAAAAAAAGGGAAAAAATTTGACTTATAAAGTAGTGATGCCAGGGTTGTATCAAATGAAACAAGGAGACCTCTGCTAGACCTCTCAGGGCCTCAAAAAGACTGGTAGACAACAGATCATCATTGGTTATTTAATTAAAGATAAGACCAGAGCTCTATAATTATCATTCAATTAGATGGGATCTGAGAATTGCCTGGAACAGATGTGAGCAAGTGCTACTCCATATTGCATTAAGCATTGGAAGATCTAGGTCTAAGTAATTGATCATAAAACTGTTACAAGCAGTTATGAAAAATCCCATAAATTAATAACAAATACTTATTCATTTCATTCCTAAGACTGAGTTTCTTCACTCTATCCCCCCGCCTGATAGACAAATATAGTCTGCTCTAAATATTCAAACCATATTTTTCAACAGTGCAAATTTTTTTGTCTCCATTGTTTTACACCAAATGTGAATCCATTAACAAGTATAAATGAGTCATATTAACAAAATAAATAGAATAAATATTTATAAATCACTGTATTTATCCATCAGAGGGGGAAGAGGATATTAAGTTAAGCTATATTTTTTTCTTAATCAAGTTTTTCTTAAGAATATGAAATTAATTTATTATGATAATTGTAAAAGAATTTTCACAATTTTTGGAAACTATTTACTACCCACAAAAAATAACTTCAGTTACTGCTCAGAAACAAGAGCTTTTGGCAACCACTCTTTATAAGTAATTTTATAAAATTTCAACAATTTTTTGTTGGTTGTCCAAAATACAAAAATTGGTATTTACTAGAGAAAGTATCCAGTTCCACATGGTGAGGGCAGGGTCTGGAGAAAAGCAAGGCAATGGAAAGAACAGTAACTGGTAACCTGGGACTAAGAAATAAAAGTATATTACTTCCCAGGGATTTGGTGCCAACCAGAGGCATCACTAGTCAATACATTTGGAAAAAGGCAACAGTTATATAATATTTAGCCTGTCCAACCAGTTGGCTATTAGACCTCAATTATGTATACAATTCACCAGGAATTAGCCAACCAGTCAGCTATCAACAGAATTTTATATATGCCTACACTGCAAATAGCTAACTAGGCTACTTTGCAATTAAGATCGTAGATATAACTTGTGTTTAAAATATCCAACTAGTCAGCTACCAATAAAATTCTATATACACTATGAAATTGACCAGTTAGTTGGCTATTAAGGTCTCAATAGGCTAATGTATAACTGAAGCTTGAAATTACAAAATATCAATAAAATTCCTTATAAACAGTGGAAATAGAGGTAACATTCTAGTATAGGTAGTACTTTTAACTATCTTGGAAAGAGGTTGGGTTAGGAAAAATGAAAATTTCAGTTACAAATCCAGTGCCAAAAACATAATCTGGCAAGGTACTGCAAAGCTTTGATGTTAACTTTCTTCTGATTTCTACGTCTAAGAAATTTTTCAACTTAACAGGCCTATGTCAATTGAAATTTTGGCAAAATAACATTTTAGCTTAGTTTCTTTTTCCCTGGTTTCAGTTCTGAAGAATAAAAATCCTGCTATTTGAGTAGAATCTTAAGCCATATCAATTGATTTTGATGTAATCCTAGATAGTTGACTCCACATGAAGGAACATGTTAAGAAAACCATTTTTATTTCATAATATGCAGAACAAACCTAGTTAACACATTTTGCATGGGCAGAACCTTTGGTAAAATCCTAGTTTAGCTACCATTTGCCATCTTGGAAAGGGGTTAGGTTAGGAAAATGAAACTTTCAGAAATGAATCCCAGGGCCAAAAAAATACACTGGGTAGGTATTGCCAAGCATCAATAATAGCCTCTTCTGATTTCTAAGGTTTATTTTTTAAGTTTTATTGATTTCTAAGTTATACCTGAAAGTTTCATTTTTTCTAACATAACCACTTTCCAATATAACAAAAATAAGCTAGACCAGAATTTTACCAAATGAAGTACAAGAAAACTGTTTTCAGCTTCACAA
The DNA here is from genome assembly GCA_029168905.1 of Artemia sp. Kazakhstan ARC1039. Classification (NCBI taxonomy): domain Eukaryota; kingdom Metazoa; phylum Arthropoda; class Branchiopoda; order Anostraca; family Artemiidae; genus Artemia; species Artemia sp. Kazakhstan ARC1039. The sequence goes on along the minus strand of JAQQPU010027875.1, from coordinate 2,086 downwards.
TTTTGCCCTATCCTAACTTATGAGGTTTCAAAATCTGCAAATCCTTTCCTAAGTTTAGAAAAAAACTATTGATATGGCTTAAAATTCTACTCCAATAACAGGAACTACATTTTCAGGACTAAAACCATAGAAAAAGAGAGTAACAACTGAAAATTAAGGTAAAACGTTATTTTTTCAAAATATTAATAGGTAGCATACCTTTCAAGTAGGTAAATTTCTAAGACTTGAAACTAAAAGAGCTTTAACATTGGAGTTTAGAAATGCCTTCCTAGAGTATGTTTTTGACCCTGGATTGATTACTGGAAGTTTCATTTTCAGGTAAATTTTTTGCAGTTCATATTATTGACTTAGGAATAAAGTAAACATTCCAATTGATGCCTTTTTTTATGTTCTTTACAAATATAGTAATTGCTTCTATTGGAAATTCAAATTTACCAACCCCCACCCCCCTAATGTGCAAATATAGGTCAATATCTACCAAATCATATTATTAAGTTAGGACTAAAGTGAATACACCATTCGATGCTTTTTTTAATGCTGATTATGAATATAATAAGCATTTCTATCAGAAATGAATTTCAGCCCCCCCCCTTTATATATGCCAATTCAGGGTTAGGTTAGGCATAGCCTATATAGGGGGGGGGGCTGAAATTTATGCAAGATGGTGCCCCACCACACTTTGCTCTTGTTGTCTGCAAATGGCTGGATGCTCGCTTTCCGGGGCATTGGTTGGGACGTTGTGGTCCACATGAATGGCCATCCAGGAGCCCGGATTTGACACCCTGTGACTTTTTTCTTTGGGGTTGGGTAAAGGAAGAAGTCTTCACTTTAGTCCTAACTCAATAATATGATTTGGTATATATTGACCAAAAAAAAGAATTAAGGAAAGAGATTAAGCTGATTTTTTCCAGGGATGAGAAGGTTAGATTAGGCTATGTCAATAGTCTAGAGCTGTCTTCTTTACCTAGTCTATACAATCTTCTAAAAAAAATATGTGGAAAGAGCTTGTAAATACTTTCCCAGGACATGTTTTAGGCTTTCAATTCATTACTGTAGGTTCTTTTTTGTTAATCTAGCCTAGCCACTGGGCTACTTTCTGAAGTAGGCAGGCTAGTAAAAAGCTCATCATCTAGAATTTTACCTAGCCTAGCAGTGCAAATAGACTAGTTCACAACTAGTAAAGCACGCAATCAGTACAGAATTTGCATTAATGATATTAGGAAAAACTGGAACTTCCTAGGCTAGACGAAAAAAAAAGTTGAGTAGACCTAGGGTAAAAGACCTCTTTTCGGAAAGAACCACTTTTCTTCGGCTTTCCGGGAAAACAGAGAGGGGTTTTCGGACCGCCCCTATTTTACTATTGCATGACGCAATGCAAGTATAGTAACAACATCCCGCCTTTTACCACCTTCTTGGTGAAAGACGTCCAGAAGGAAAATTTGTACAAATAACTTAAAGCTAATTGGAAATAAAAACAAAAATATGGGTTAGTGGCAATGCAAATATTGAAGGTAAGTTTGTGTAAATAAATAAAAGTTGGGTAAATAATAGAAAGTAAGAAGGTAAATAAATATTGAAGGTAAGTTACAACCTGTCATTACAGAAACAAGGTTAAGCGTGTATCCGTTTTTGTTGTGATTTATAAAATTCGACAGTGTTTCAAAGAAACCAACAATTGTACACAAAAAAGAATTTTCTTCTAATGAGCTAAATACACAATTACGGTACTTTTGCGCCAAAAAGCCAGTGTAATAACATGGAATAACACGCACAAGAATAACATGGAAAAATTTTACTACTTTCCTCCTAACCCAAATGATTAAGTTAAGTTTTAATCTATAGAATTAATTTTTTTTTAAGTTTTTTTAACTGAAAGTATGGAGTGACATTATAACTTAAAACGAACAGAAATTATTCCGTATATGAAAGGGGCTGTCCCCTCCTCAACACCTCTCTCTTTACGCTAAATTTCAACTCTGTTTAGCAACTCTACTTTTTAAAACATTAAAAACTTAAGCGTAAGGAGCAAGGCGTTGACAAGGGGACAGTCCCTTTCATATCTGGAATAATTTCTGTTCGTTTTAAG
>JAQQPU010027873.1:0-10805 GCA_029168905.1 Artemia sp. Kazakhstan ARC1039 | reverse complement strand
CAAAGACATTAATTAACTTGACGTCATCTGTCAGACATTAATTAACTGTTTCCCGGGAACTCGTAACATTTGGCTCGGAAACAATAACAAATACTATTTCCGGATCATAACATCTGCCTCGAACAGGAAGGAAATGTCATTAACTTTGCTTCGAACGACAACAACATTGACCCCATTAACCACGTGTTCTCCCTAATAACTCTATTCAAAACAACAACAACATTGACCTTGGCATTTTGCCTCGGAAACAATAACAAATACTATTTCTGGACCATAACATTCGCCTCGAGCGTGCCAAAAACAACAATAACAACATTGACCTTGGCATTCGCTAAGAGCGTGCCAAAAACACACCTAGAGAAAGAGGTCATTGACCGATTACGCAATCATTCTCCCTAATGACTCTATGCCCATATAAGGAGCCCCGTCACGAGCTCATGAGGCATCTCTACTAAGGACATATGACATCCTATTCCTTGCATTTGAATTCACATATTATCACATAAATGTAGAACTGCCTCTATGCACAAACTATGCTGACTTCTTGCCATTTCACTTTTCTAAATATTTCTTTTAACCAGCTCCAAAAAAAATTAACGTAAATGTACTGAGGATTATTGCTGTTATTAGTCGCATTTCACGTAAAGCAAGCACTACTTGTGTGGCATTTACCTCTGCATTAGCATCTTGTACGAAATGTCTGCTATAAGCAGGATAAAGTGAATTGGAACAAAATATTTATATTTTTCTCGCAATTTAGAAACTTAATTTACGCTTAACTGAAAAAAAAAACAACAAACAAACAAATGACTGTGGCTTGTAAGTTTAATTGTACTATACTGACATTTCTTCCTTAAGTTTTTGATAATTTTTTATTTATAAAAAGTAAGAAAGGTTTATTGGTATAATTAAAAGGAATTTCTCGGGGGGTGAAGTAAGTATTTGAAATTTGAAGTAAGTCTTCAGCATGTAAACTTATTTTGTTTTCAGTAAAGCGCAAATTATGTTCTGGTCTTGAGAAGGCATAGGGGTAATCCGCCTTACTCATGTTAATTTTTGCTCGTTTTGAGTTTGCCTGGGCTATTTATTGTGATTTCTGTTCGTTTTAAATTTTATTTATTTATTGATAGTGATTTGTGGTGGTTTTACGTTGGGAAGATTATTTGACTTTATTTTTGCTCATTCTTGGCTTAATAGAGCTCTTTACTTTTCTTTGAAAACTTGTCTTGTGGAAAAGGTTTTTAATTTAAATTTCTCTTCGTTTTTTATTGACATAGTCTTTTTCATGGACAAAATAATATTGCATGTCTTTTTCAACAATTTTTAATAATTTTATAGCTTCCGAAGTTGACCTGAAAAATAAAACTTAATTTCATTCCCAAAATTATCTATGTGTGCTCTTTTGCAACCTGGATACGCTTCCAGTCTTTTTATTTATTAAAATTGTAAGAGCAGAAGTATTAATAGTAGTATCCCCAAAAGTTTCAACTTAATGTCCCCAGTCGTTCTCGATATATTGCTGATATCTCTTATTGGCAATCATAAACACAATGCCTTTTGACTTATTTTAAAGCAACATTTAGTTTTAAAGCAAAATTGGCCAATTGCATGATAATGAGGGGGTTGACATGCCTAATATCCCTAAAAACATAGTTGCTGGATCGTTCTACTATGCTGAACAAAAAGGCTGTCTCAAAGTTTTGAATGAATGTGTTTGGAAAAGGAGTGGGTTTGAGAGAATCCAATCTTTTGTTACTGTTAAAAAGGGCACCAGATACTCGTGCTGTAATTGGAGTGCAAGGGGTAGAACTTCACCCTTCATATATCTAGTAAAAACATTTTAAACAAGTAAAAACAAAGAGAAAACATTTAAAATATATTTTGTCTTCATTAATGTGTAAATTATGTTCTGATCTTTAGAAAGCATGAGGGTTGTCAGCCCTACTCATGTTAATTTTTGCTCGTTTTGAGTTTGACTTGGCTATTTATTGTATGATTTAAATAAACAAAATACGTTTAAAACGTTTTAACTTTTTTAAGTTTAATAAATTAAAATTTATTAAAACTTTTAAAGGAATATATATCAGTATATGTATACTAAACTGATAATCCACAGCCAACTTCTTTATTTTTTAGTAAAGAGCAAATTATGTTCTGGTATTGAAAAGGTATGGGGGTTGTCAAAGACATAGTTTCCAGACCTTTCAACTACACTGAACAAAATGGTTATCTCACAATTTTGATTAAATGTTTATTGGGAATTGATGGGCATGGGGGGGGGGGGGCTTGTTAACCTCGAAGTACTTTTTACTAATAAAAGGGGCACTAGCCCTTTCAGTTTCCAATTAAATGAGCCTTTCCGAAGTTTCAGTCATTCGAGTCTTCATTCAGTCATTGACTAGTTAACACAAGAGAGTTATATTGTACTTTATTAGATATTTTAACTTGGGTACTTGGTAAATTTTCCATTGGCTGTTTTCAGCTCTACCATTTTTTTTTTTTTTTATCCTGCCCGCTGTTATCAGTCGCTGCTAGACATTCATACACACCAAAGTATAATCACCTACGGAACAAGTACTGACAAAACTCTCCAAAAGCGACCCCCAATTTCTCAGCGCCTCTAGACGCAAAATGTTGTACTACTTAATCGCTCCGAGCCAAAGTACTTTGCTCCGGCCAATAATTATGCTAGAGCGTGATTCAGGCGACGAGTGACCGGGATGAATTGTGTAACTACACAATTTAGTTGCCAGGTTCGCATAGGTATACAAAGGGTCACGTTTTTTGTGTGGAGAGGATAGGTTTTGTCAGTACTTGTTCCGTAGGTGATTATACTTTGACACACACAAAACACAAAGTGTGCGGACGTATCGAGCGAGAGAGACTTTGCTTTTTGCATTTTGTCATTTGCCGAAGCTATGCAAGTGGGAAGCCGGGCGTTTGCTCAGTTTAAATATTACAAGCTGTGACCTTGCAAAATTACACGGGTTATACCTGTCAAAGAGGATGGAAGTAATTATGAAGTTTGCTGTTACTGAACTGACGAAATTAAGATAGTAACGTCAGAGAATATATAGGCGTACGCGGAGAAATCATAGGCAGTGCGATAGCGCTGCCTAAGTAAAGAACGATGTGGGCACAATTTTTTATTCTCCATACCCGGGCACTTCGTATCGAAAGAGTTGTCGTAGAAACTTCGAAAAGGGCTCATTCGATTGGAAATTGTAGTGGCTAGTGCCCTTTCTAATAGTCGAAAGTGATTGGATGGCAACTAGCCCCCCCCCCACGCCCATCATTCCCCCAAACACATCCAATCAAAATTTTGAAATAGCCATTTTGTTCAGCGTAGTTGATTTTCAGATATAGTATATGTTTTTGAGGAGGACACTCCCCCACAACCCTCAGGGCAAGGGTTTGAAGTTATGCCCTGAGGGCATATAATAACTATGTTGGTACAATGTATCATTTTTTTTTCATTTAGAGCAGGGCACTTCGTATCGAAGGAGTTAGTAGTGGGGCCATAAGGCTTTCAAACGCATCCCTAGGGACTACTCCTTTCTTAAAGAGGTCCAAGAAGAATGTTAAACGGTAATTTTCTCTTTTGGTGACTAGGTGACTTAATTTTAGGCGAAACTCCCGCCCAGGCAAGATTTGGCACGACCACGTGTTGCAATTTTAGGCGAAATTCCCGCCCAGACAAGATTTGGCACGACCATGTGTCACAATTCCAGGCGGAATTCCCAGGTGTTTCAACTATTTGGAATGATGTCCGTATAATAGAAAAGTTCCTACCCACTTGCACCTGTTTCTAAGTGACATTCCCGCCATTGGCAAGAATTCAAAGGTTAGGTGTTTATTCTATGACACAGCCCTGGGAAAATTCCAAGCGCATATCCTATTTCTAGGTGAAATTCCCAGGTGTTTCATTTACTTGAAATGTGACCTGTATAATACACAAGTTTTAATGATAAGCTCCTAACCCCTCACCCATGTTTCTAGCGCATGCCTTCTGACGTCACGGTGCACACCCCTGTTTCAAGCGCATGTTACACCACGGGCCACACCCTCACCTTTAAAGGGTCAGATAAGTGGAGCTACCTACCCCTCACACCTGCACAGCGCAGTCACCTGTTCTATTAAAGGGAACACACATGGCAAGACTCCATGACTCACCCCTCTGGACTCCAATGACGTCATACGTCTAATATGCATGACATAATTTTGCGCAACCCCACCACAGGAACCCATGGGGGAGTCCCCGCTTGTAACGTAATGACACCCGAAACCCCCAAAGTATTCGTTTTTCATTAGCTTAATGGCGGTACACACTTTACGTAATGATTGGGCATCCATCACTGCCAGATAATACCAATTAAACATTTTTCGCCGAAAACCCTCAAGACATTTTCTTTTTCGGCGTTTCTTTTTTTGCCCAGAACCCCCAAAGCTTTTTTCATTAACTTACTCGGTACACACTGATTGCGCATCCATCACTGCAAGATAATGCCATTTTGACATTTTTTCACCCAAAAGCCTTTCTTTTTTCGGCGTTTCATTTTCGCTCGAAACACCATTCATTTTTTCTTCTAGAGTCCTTGACCCCGCCAGGGCTCGAAAAGTCATTCCATTCCAGTGGTACATCGCTCCAAGCAAGTCGTCCATGAAACCCTTATCAATGTTTTGTATCTTGAACCATGTTCTAAAGTAAACTATTGCAAGACACCTGAGATTCCCCATTTGTTGGCAGTCATTAAAACCACGTGTTTACATCGAAATTTGGCACGTACTTTGAATAACATCTATTTCAAGGGGACATTTGCATTCAAGATATTAATAAAGGGAAATGCGTGTTTACTGCCAAATTTGATACACTCCAGGGGGAATTTGCTTTCAAGATATTAATAAAGGGGAAATGTATGTTTAAATTATGTAAACATCTAGGTATGAGAGACGAGTCCCAAACAATAAATCTTAAAACTAAAGAAAATAAAAAAAAATTGACGAGCAATAAAACATAAAAAAGAAAACACAAAAAAAAAATTAAAAAAGCCGTATCATTAATATACGCAAAAAAAGAACCATCTATTATAGAAAACCAAGACTTCTAGCCTGCGAGCCCAGAGAGTAGGGGAGATGGAAGCGATATTAGATGCAAATTTAAACCATATTAAGAGCTTTTAAGGAAATACCTCTTTTTCATTAAGATAAATTAATGGATATTTCACATTATCCTAACAATAGCTTCCGGCTCGCACCTAGTAGCCTTCATTTTCAGAGGATGTATTGATAATAGATGTAGTTTTTAGGCGTTATTGCAGCTTTAAAAGGATAAAGAATAACATGCCAAATTTAAGGAAAGACGAGGGGAGAGGACTCCAGGGGAGGGGGAACCGTCTGTGGGGGAGGAGATTCAAGCGTACATTTATTGTTATTCACCCTCCATCCAGTGCTCGCTGCTTGTCTCCGAGGTAGTGTCCAATCCCCCCGAGCGGTTTTTCCCAGCCCGACACATCCCCAGGACAAAATTTTTCAGCAAAAATATGAGGGAAAGGATCATAATACACGCAAAAAAGAACCATCTATTATAGAAAACCAAGACTTCTAGCCTGAAACCCAGGAGGATAAGAAGGAGGGAAGTGATATTAGATGCAAATTTAAGACACATTAAGAACTTTTAAGGAAATACCCTATTTTCATTAAGATAAATTTATTGTTGTTTCACAATATCCTATCAATAGGTTCAACCCTCCCACTTAGCATTAATTTTCAGAGGGCGCCTATAATAGATGTAGTTTTTTTAGGTGTTATTGTAGCTTTAAAAGGATAAAGAATAACATTCCTAATTTAAGTAAAGACAAAGGGAGAGGACTCCAGGGGAGGGGGAACCATCTGTGGGGGAGGAGATTCAAGCGTACATTTATTGTTATCCAGCCTTCATCCACTAAGGTACGGACCTGCTCGCCTCCGGGGAAGTGTCCAGTCCCCCTGAACAGTTTCTCTTAGCCCAGGGTACATTTTTCACTAAAATATCAAAACACGGAAAGGAGAGGAAATTCTATTTCGAGAAATTCTTGCTACCATCCACCCCGCGCGCTGTGGGGGAGTTTCCTCTGTGTCTACTCTTTTTGGGGGCCAGAATCCAGCCTTCGTATGCGCAGTGGGGGAGTTTGGTTTTTGTTAACTCATTCCTGGGACGGAATCCGGGCTTCGGCTAGGCGATAAAAGAGGCTAAAAAGCACTATTGCTCGAGATAACATAAAATGTAGTAATAATAAAGAATTTATCATAGAATTTCTACGGCAACCCTCTAACGTCAGAGCATCCCTGTTTCTAGCGCTCAGTAGCGAGATTCGTGCCCTGGCAAAATTCCAGTCAATGATACATTGTTTTTCTGGAAGACCCCCTGGATTTCCCGTGATGAGGTTTAATATGAATGATGCAAGCGTATCTCACAAACAAAGTCTTAAAGGACCCTATGGAACTCCAGCAAGCCACATACACATGCGTATTGCGTATTAACGGCGATGTATATCTTAAGCCAAAATACCTAATGGGAGAGCTTGGAAGATCATCATGCGAGAGGGACAGATTTCCAAACCGATAAAAAGTATACTTATGGTCCAAAGGGGAATGGTGCTACGACACTTTTTTCACACTAACATCAGCTCTCCACATGACACCCCCCACCCGTTTGAAAACAGAGAAGCCCCCCTCCTTTCTTTGCTAGTGTTTGATACTATAAGTATTTCATCCAACAATGTTACACTATTACTCCCCCCTGTGACATACCTCTGTCATCAACCCTCCCCCCCCAAAAAAAAAAACACTTTTCAGTCATTTCTCGTTAAAAAATGATATTTCAACTCATTCTTTCGGGTTTTGGCAAGCAATTCACCCCACAGTACCACACTATAAGGACTCTAGAATCCCTACAACACCTTCCATCATCATTGTAAGCGTCTTCTAACATCTGAAACACACATGCACATACAAAAAAAACACACACAAACACACATACAAAAATGACACACACACACAAAAACACACACACCCAGACACAAAACACACGGTGTCGAAACAACCCCGCAGGGCCCGGGGGCAGGTGTTTTAAGTTATGCCCTGGGGGCATATATGGGTCTTATTGAACGGATGCTCAAATTAACATCAAAGAGGGCTCATTTGATTGGAAATTGGAAGTTCTAGTTCACTCTTTAAGAGTCAAAAGAGATTGGAGGGCACCTAGCCCCCCTCCTCCATGCCCTTTTTTCCTCAAACCCATCCGATAAGAATTTTGAGATAGCTTTTTTTTTTAAATAGTTCAAAGACCATATAACGAAAACTCAGGGGTCAACACAGCCCCCAAGGGCCCGAGGGCAGGTGTTATAAGTTATTCCCTGGGGGAATATATGGTTCCTATTGAAGGGATGCTCGTGAAAAATTCAGAGATGGCTCATTTGATTGGATATTGAAAGTTCTAGTTCAGTTTTTTCGAGTCAAAAGAGATTAGAGGGCAACTAGCCCCCCCCCATGCCCCTTTTTGTCCAAATGCATCCAATAAAAAATTTGAGATAGCCATTAAGTTAAAAATTGCTCAAAAGTCAGATAACAAAACTCAGGTGTCGTCACAACCATCCAGGGCCCTAGGGCAGGCGTTGTAAGTTATGCCCTGGGGCATATATCGTTCGTATGAAAGGGATGCTCGTATAAACTTCAGAGAGGGCTCAATTGATTGGATATTGAAAGTTCGAGCTTACTTTTTAATAGGCAAAAGAGATCCTAGGGCTAGTAGCCCCCCCACGCCTTCTTTTTCAAAACCCATCTGATGAAAATTTTGAGATAGAATTTTTGTTAAAAGTAGTTCAAAAGTCGGATAAGAAAAAGTCCGGTGTCAATAGAGCCCCCCAGGGCACAGAGGAAGGTGTTCCAAGTTATGCCCTAGGTGCATATATGGTTCTTATGAAAGGGATGCTCGTATAAACTTCATAGAGGGCTCATGTGATTGGAATTTGAAAGTTCTAGTTCACTTTTGAAGATTCAAGAGAGTTAAACTAGCCCCCCACGCTCTTTCTTCCCCCATCCCGTCCGCTACAAATTTTGTGATAGCCAGTGTTTTGGAAATTATTCAAAAATTAAATAACAAAACTCCCCCCAGAGCCCGGGGGATAGGCGTTGTAATTGTTGTCCTGGGGGCGTATATGGTTCTTATGAAAGGGATGCTCGTATAAACTTCAGAGGGGCCTCATTTCATCAGGAAACTGAAAGTTCTAGTTCAATTCTTAAGAGTCAAAAAATATACGAGGGCAAATAGCCCCCCCCCCCACACACACACCCGTTTTCCTCAATCCCATCCAATAAAATTTTTATAATAGCCAATTCATTAAAAACAGTTCAAAGGTCAGATAAAAAAATTCTTGTGTGAACGGAACTGGCCAGGGCCTGGAAGCAGGCGTTATGAGTAATGCTCTAGGGGCATATATAGTTCATATGGAAGGGATGCTCGTATGAACTTTGGAGAGGGCTCATTTGATTGGAAATTGAAAGTTCTTGTTCACTTTTTAAGAGACAAAAGAGATCGGAGGGCAACTAGCCCCCCCCCCCTCCTCCACACCATAAATGCATCAGATAAAAATTTTGAGATAGACATTCTGCTAAAAATAGTTTAAAGTTCTGATAACAAAAACTCCAGTGTCGACAAAGCCCCCCAGGGCTCGGGGGTAGGCGTTGTAAGTTATGCCCTGGGGGTATATATAGTTGTTATGGAAGGGATGCTCGTTTAAACTTCCAGAGGGCTCATTTGATTGGAAATTGAAAGTTGTAATTTGCTTTTTAAGAGTCAAAAGTGATTGGAGGGCAGCTACCCTCTCCCACACTCCATTTATTTTTTTCCCAGAGGCACCTCATATAGAAGGGGTCGTCTTAAAAACTTCAAAGGGGGCTCATTCGATTGGAAATCGAGATTTCTAGTTCACTTTTTAAGAGTCAAAAGTGATAAGAGGGCAAGTGCCCCCCCAAGCCCTTTTTCACAAAATACATCTGATAAAAATTTTCAGGTAGCCATTTTGTTAAAAATAGTTCAAATATCATATAACAAAAACTCCTTTACGTATGGTCATTTCGTTAAAAATAGTTCAAAGGTCAGATAAGAAAAACTCCTGTGTCGACACAACCCCCCAGGGCCAGGGCAGGCGTTGTAAGTATTGCTCTGGGGGCATATATGGTTCTAATGGAAGATATGCTCGTATAAACTTCAGAGAGGGTTCATTTGAATGGAAATTAAAAGTTTTAGTTCATTTTCTCAGAGTAAAAATATCAGAGGGCAACAAGCCCTCCCGCCCTCTTCGCCTTTTGGGTGTTTTGGATGGATAAACCCATCCGATAAAAATTTCAGGTGACCATTTTGTTAAAAATAGTTCAACCATCAGATATTAAAACTCCAGGGTCAACACAACCCCCCAGGGCCCAGGGACAGGCGTTGTAAGTTATACTCTGGGGATATATATGGTTCTTATAGAAGGGATACTCGTATAAACTTCAGAGAGGGCTCATTATATTGAAAATAGAAAGTTCTAGTTCACTTTTAAAGAGTCAAAAGAGACCGAAGCTTAATCCAGTCCCCCACGCCCTTTTTCCCCAAACCCATCCAATAAAAATTTTGAGATAGCAGTTTTGTTAAAAAATAGTTCAAACATCAGATTATAAAAACTCCAAGGTTGACACAAACCCATTTTTTCACTTTTATATTGTTACTTTGATATCAGTTTTCATACTTTGATGAATATTTGTTTTTTTTAAAGTTTGATTTTGAAATAGGGAATTTTTATAAACTTGAAATTTTTTGCAATCAAAAACGAACAAAAATTAATTAAAAAACTTTCCGAAAAATAAGTTTTTCAAAGAAAAGTAAAGGCCATTTTAAACTTAAGCTCAGCAACTATACTTAAAACTATATGCGTCTTGAACAGTCTTGGAAAGTATAAATAACATTAAATTGAATATTTGATGTATAATGATATTAATTGTTCAAAGATCCATCAGTTCAAGAATTTATTTCTCTGTAATTGTATTTTTATTTTCAATGCTGTAAGAACTGAAAAAGAAATTATTTGTAATATAATCCGTTTTCAGTTAAGCACCAATTACGCAGTAGGCTTTGGTTTTTATTTCCAGTTAGGAAAGGAGGCAGTATCCAAATACTTGTTTATAGTGAAACTATGTTCGTCTTTAACAACTTTAAAAAGAGCTAATAAATTAAACTGAATATTTGATGTATAATGATATTAATTGCTGAAAGCTCATCAGTTCAAAATGTTGATATAATTTCAATGTTTATTTTCAATATTCAGTACAAAATAAAATATTTGTCTTAAAATTGGTTTTCAGTAAAGTGCCAATGACGCAGTAAGTTTTAGACTTTTACAATGAGAGAAGGAGATCATACCCAAACTCTTGTTTGTGATGATTTTTGTTCGTTTCAAGCTTGATTTGAATATTCAATTAAAGTTTCACTCGTTTTAAGAATTATTTATTAATTTACATTAATATCTATTGTATGTTTGTTTGCATTGATTGTTTATTTAATTTATGTTCGTTTTAAGTTTCATTTGTACTTCAATAGGAAAATATTTTTTTCCTCTTAAGCTTGATTTTCATGTTCAATCTAAGCATTACTCGCTTTAAGATCTGTTCATTCATTTATATTATTACTTGTTGTATGTTTTACTACTACTACTACTACTACTACTAACAACTCATCGCAGCACCAAGCCGCCTGAGGCCAACACAGCTACGCACGCTCCTCCTCCACC
>JAQQPU010027872.1:0-10805 GCA_029168905.1 Artemia sp. Kazakhstan ARC1039 | reverse complement strand
CCACGATGTATATTTCCAAAAATACTTTTATCATCATTTAAGAATGTATCTTCAGCTTCTATAAAAATCAGAATAAAATCACACAAAAACGGTCGCAACAAAAACAAGTCAGTTTGAACCTCAGAACACCTAGACACTTTGTAAATATATACAAAGATGAAGAGTAAAGGGTTTGGAAAAGAAATGACGACAATAGCCAACTATTTTAAGTTCAGTCAAAAAAGAATGTTGATCAAGGTCACTGTATATAAATTTATACAGTGTAATCAGACGCAGTAATTTTGGGCTACTACATTATTGGCGCGTAGAAACAGCTCCTCCCATTTCATCTGCCATCAGCGGTCCATATATGTATTGGAATAAATTCATTTGGAATTAGATATTTTAAAAGTTAGCGTTACAAAGGTGAAGACAAGTTTCGCGTTCAAGAGAATTCTGACTTGTCTATCCGTGCAAAAATCTAGTGTCGTTTATGTTTCTACTTCTTTAAATGCTCTCCAGAGCACTTGAATCTCGGTCCGGCTTTGTCTAATGGTTGAGATAGGGAATGATTGTACTTTCTAAATTTATATACAGTGATCAAGGTTGAAGCAATAGCTAATACCTAGTAAAGAGCTAACCATCTTTAGTATTAGAAAGCTTAAAATTTGTCTTGGAAAAAAAATGTCTAGTCAGAAAAATAGGGCATTTATAGCTTATTAGTTACTCACCACTCTAATGACTGTGCTGATTGGCAGGAATTTTGACTATTATTTTGAGTTAAATTAATAGTAAAAGCTTATAAAAAAACACAATTTTATGGGAATTTAAAAAAAAGCTTGAAAACTACAAATTAGTACTGAATGGGAATAGAAAGAGAACTATTGGAATCACTATTAGCGTACATAATGTCATATTAATAAGATTAAAGACCCAATTTGAAAGATTTCAAAATTCTTAACCAGATGTTCTTATTCCGTCTTGAGTTATTCATCTCCCAGTAGCATCAGTAGGTGACAATAAAACGAATTTTGAAAGCAAGCTGAGAGGCAACAAAATAATTGATATTCAAAGCTAATTCATAGCAATAGATACTATTTATTATAATTTTTAGTGTATTTTATTTGAACATTTCTTGAAAATTTAAAAAAAGCATAATACTCTGATGAGTCTTCTGTTTTTTCCACCACTAATGGGGCACTGTAAAATTACAGGGGCGTTGAAACAAACAATGAAAACTTTGAACTCATCCCTACATTGCTCGATTATTTTGTTCATAACTGTTACTTTTACCATTGGGTATTCCTTGACAAGAGCAAAAATACATTACCACGCTAAAGCTTAAATCCATTACCACGCTAAAGCTTAAGTTGATCATTGTTCATATTTTGGGACAATGAGTTACTATCAAATTTAGTCAAAGCGTAATTTTTAAAGATTAAAATAATTTTTTTATAATTATGTTCAAAAGTCCCAAAAATCCACAGTTCAAAGAATTGACTGGTAAAGTGATGGCTAGGCAGTCAGTTGGACTTGTCATCGCTGACTTAATTTTAGATAGATTTCGTTCAGTAGATAGAGCAGGTATTCTATAAGGTATTCTAGACTTCGACTGTGATTAAATAAAAAAAAGTTTTTTTTAATTAAAAGTAAAGAGCAACATTAAAACTCAAAACGAACAGAAATTATTCCGTATATGCGGGGGGTTGCTCTTCTTCATATACGGAATAATTTCTGTTCCTTTTAAGTTTTAAAGTTGCTCCTTACTTTCAGTAAAAAAACTTTTTTTTTTTATTTAATTTCTTATCATTTTTCAAATCATCTTAGAAAATCTACCCCCCCCCCCTCGATGATTTATGATTTTTTCAGATCATGGCGGAATCACCCTGAGTAGAATTTTTTCCCAGAACAACCCCCCCCCCCTCCACAGAAAGCTTCTCCTGCGGAAAATTTCCCCACGAATAATTTCTCCTGGTTATAATTCTCACAAGGGAGCCCCCCACGCAGAGAGAATTCCAACTCTGTTGAAAATTCACCTTGGACAATTCCCCAGAAAATCTACACATGTAAAATGGGATCGCCAACGAGAAAGCAAGGTAAACAAAGAAAAAATCATTGTTAAATTCTGGCTAATTCCCCATGAGTAAAATTTACCCTTAAAAATTTACACCCATAGAACTTCCATCCCAATGGGAAAATCTGCCCATAGAAAATCTATCCCTAGAAAATGTCTGTATGATTCCCAATAGCAAATATTATATGTCAATAATGGACAAATTTCATAACTTGCAACCCTTCCATTGAGGGTTGTGGGACGGCTGAGTCATCCCCAAAGACGGAATTATTGGATTTTTCAACACTAATCAACAAAAAGGCTATCTCAAAATTTTGATGGGGCGACTTTGGGGAAGAAGGACGTGTCAATTAAAGAGAGTCCTAGAAATTTTTATTTCCATTCTAATGAGCCCTCTCCCAATCTTGTAGACCCATTGATTCGATACAACCCAGGGGAAGACAAAGAAGAGAAAAACAACAACAAATAAACATGCGTCCATGATCTTAATTCTGGCAAAAATGCAAAATTATACATTTTCAACAGTGTAAGCTTGTTATCTCTACATTAAGGTTTCCTGATACGCTGAACCTGGTGGTACAATTTTCAATAAGATTTCTAGACTTTTGCAGGATGTTTTCCACCTTTTTCTCAAATCAGGAAAATTTTCTCACACCCATAGCTTTGGATGGGTAAAACTAAACTTAATGTACTGTATATTTAAAATCAGCATAAAAAAAAACAATTACCTTGATTTTCCTTCTGCTATCAAAATTCTATATTTTAAGTTTTGGCTACTATTGGGCTGAGTTGCTTCTCACTTACAGTTTTTACCACAAACTCTATGATATTCTCTTTTACATTTCATGGTTAAACCCATAGCTATGAAGTAAAGAACAAACCTCAGCAATAAGTACGCAAACATTTTGAAGTGCATTTTCTACAAAACTGTCCAGTGAAAACCCTTTTTTTACACATGCTGATTTCAAAATTCCAATTATTATAATGGTTAAATATAATGTTAGCTTGTAATTATTAATTTTTTTTAAACTTTTTCATTTTTTTTTTTCTTTTAAATGAGTCAGAAAGCCCAATAAAGTCAAATCGAAATAAAAGTTTAAATACCAAGGAACATTTTTGCATACGTAGCACAAGCATATTTTTCCAGGGATCATCGTGTCAAAACTGGGGCTTGAAATTTCCAGCCACGAAGCATATTTTTCTGCAAAAAAATAGCTAAAAGTTGGGGAACATTAATTCTGAGATACATTCCATTATTGAGGAAACCATGCACAAAGAGCCTAGGGGATGGGGGGAGGGGTAGGTGAGTCCGTTGCTATTGTTTATTTTATTTACAAAAACAGTTATTTTATTATAAAAGTACAAAATGTCTTTAAACTAACACTAACTTTTCTTGCATAAGTGGGAGTTTGACCCTCAACCCCTCCCCCACGTAGAGAATAATTGACATTACAACAGAGCATATACTTTATTAAGAGTATAATTAGGATCTAGAATAACATAATACTTCAGATTAAAGAGTGGGGGAGTTTGGGGAAGAAGTGACTATTGCCAGACACAAGCTTGATAAAACAGAGGGGAACGGTGTAACTTAATTTGATGGTAACTATTTATCGAATTGCACAACGGTAATAAAAATGATTGTAATAAAAAGAAATTAATAATTAATAGGTGTTATAGTTTGTTTAATTTATTTTTTCAAGGATGGTAATGACTCTGAACAAAAACAGCAAAATAAGCAGGAAATTGGCGGCACCACCACTAATACTAATTACCTTGCTTAACAGCAGTGATGTCAGACAGTATGGGTGTTTCCATAGTTCATCAACTGAGTCAAATACACAGTTTGTCTCTCTTGACTGTTCCAAGTGGTTAGAAATCTCTAGAATCTAAACGATTAATGAATTATTATATGGTACTATGTGCCATAATTATATGGTATGGTATTTACCATAATTATATGGTAAATAGTTGGGCTATACAGTATCATCTCTTCAAGAGGGGATGAAAGAGCACAAAAACGAGGAAACTATTGGAAGATAAAAGAATAAGAAGGGTGAATTCCCAACATTCAAGACCCATTTATTAACAATCTTACTTTCATAGCAACCAACAGCAATAAAACTAGTTTTATTGCAAATAGTTTAGTTTATTTTTTTTTCTTTAACCCCTGGACAATCTATTGAAAGTCTTAAGGTCCTAGAAAATTTTTAAATTACAAATAAAAAGTTAAAACGGAAAAAAAAAATTTTTGAACAGAACTCATACTACCATTTAGTACTTAACATTTACAACATTTGTCACTTATTATAACATTTATTTTATATAGCGTGTCCTGTTGAACCTATGTGTTTTTAAGTCACTTGACTGTAATTAAAATATTTGGCAAAATGTTGGGCCCTTAAAACCAAGCCAGCCTAAGCCCCCAAAACCTGAAGGCTTCCAACTGGTATGTATTGATAGGTGCTGGTAGGAAAGGGAGCCAGGCCCTTCCCTTTTGGAAAAGGAGACTATACATTGGGAACTTGGCTGCCGTTTATTTGCCCCTCTTTGTCTTCGTGTTTTTGTCCCACTTTGTTATTTTGCCCTCCTTTTCTTTGAGCAGTGAAAGATTTGTTTCAAGACAAAATTCATTTCAAAATCGTTAAGCAGTATAAAAGCCCCAGATAATTTGCATTGTTTAATTCCCATTAATATTGCTGCAAAAAAAATGTTGACAGTGTAAATGGAATTTTTAATTATTATTTTAGTATCTTTCTTTGTTGTCATTTCCTGTCGGCTTCTAACTTACATTGAAAACTAGTTTAAAAGACAGGATTCCTCTTATATTGGTAATTCATTTTCAAAGAAAAAAAAGGCTGATTAAAAAAAATAATAATAAATAATAAAATTATGGCAAAAGAAATTTCTAATCAGTATTGGTAATTCATTACCAATAATCATGTTGGTAATTCCTTTTCAAAGAAAAGAAGGCAGAATAAAAAGAAGTGCACCAAAAGTAATTTCTAATCAACATAATCACCTCATGATTGAAGCATTTGTCTTACCTGTAAACAAGCTTTGTAATAACATTTCCATAAACCGTCACTAACAATGATTTGAAGTGAGTTGTGGCAATTCCCTTAAGCTCCTCGTCAGTTCAACAGCAGAAACTCCCAAACTTTAATATATCTAACATTCTACAACAAAGTTTTAGAATATTAGATGTATTACAAAAACAGCAAACCCATCTCCATGCACAACATGAGATAAAACCCTCAAAAAAATTTTTTTGCAACCCAAATTTGTCTTACTTATTTATTAATAGGCAATTTATAATTAATTCCTTAATTAATGACTTATTTAACTCAACCAATGAACTGATTAAATTGAGTTTTTAAAAAGTCATTTTACGATAGGTCTGTTTTTATTTTGAAACCTTTGTCCCCCCTTCCCCACCCCTCAAAAAAACCTGAGAAAATCTTCTGATAAAAAAACCTTCTGGGGGGAATGGGTGATAGATATTTATTTCAAATTTATATCAATCGTAAGACGAGATGAGTCAATGAGACAAATAGAAAAAAAATCTGACATCAAAAACATAGAATGGCTTGAAACAAAAACTGATATGGAAAGGACTAAAATTAAGTCAAAAATTCAGGGGCTAAATATGAAAAAAAAAATTAAGAAGAACACGTTGGTTTTATCAGAGGCAACCATCTGTTGTTGCCTACAGTAAAGATTCATTAGGCTTCAAGGTATTCTTATTTACTTTCTTTTGTTCAGAGTCAAATCATTTGGAAGGGGTGAATGTAAAAACTTTGAAGGGGGCTTGTGGAATTGGAATGGGTGCTTGTGCAGTGGTCATGTTTGATTCATTGTGTGAACAAAAAAGCTAAGGATATTAAATTGAAACTTCAGGAAAGGTTGAGTTGTAATTCAAATAAATCAAAGTTCTTTCCCATTATATGAGAACTTACAAGGAAACCAGTCATGAAAAACCCATTTTTGATGATTAATTCAAGACACCTCTATACAATAATGGAATGCTTAGCGGGGTTTTCAATGCGTATACGATATTTAAACTGTTGTTTTTGGGGTTTAGGAATTGAAAAAGGTACCTAGGTTAGGTTATGTATTTAATATATGCAATGCTTTACCCCCTATCCCCCTAATGTGCAAATATATAGCCCAAATTTGTTTCTAAACTATTATATTTTCATCCTATTTTGTTTTATTTCATTAGCATGAACCAAACTTGACTTTTTAGAAGTGCCCATATAATGGGAAAGTACCTAAATCAAAAGAACACTATGTGCATCCAGTCTATGCAAAAAGGCATATATGTAATATCTTAGGAACAGGTAAGAGCATTATCTTATAAACTGTCAAGGCCCCTACAAATGCTTTAGCTACTATGACTAGTTGCAACTTGAACTGCAACTACTAGCAACAGTAAATAACCTTAATTGTGGCTGCAACCACTTTTATTTGCAATGACATTCAGGAAATTTGAAGGGAGACATACAAAGAAACTTTGAGGGAATGATAAAGGAGATATTCAAAAGCAAACACAGGGCAGCAAAAAGGCATTGGTAGGCCTAGTGCCCTTTATAAGAGTCAAGTTATTGAAGGGCCAACAGCCCCCTCTTTGCTCTTCTCTCTACAGTGTATCCAGCTAAAATTTTAAGATGGTGAAAATTTTCCAAATAACTATACGTCAGGGGTTTACAAAGCCCCCACTGCATATATGGAAAGGTGTGTCTTTCCATAGTCTTGCAAGTCTTGCAAGTCCAAAAGTCTTGCAAGTCACCAATAGTAATCATATGGCACATTGGGACTCATTCAATTGGAAATCAAAAGTTATACTGCCCTCTAGGAATGCCACTTATTTCTTTTGCAAGAGGGGAGCTAGTTGCAAATTTGCTCATGAAAATAAAGTGACTCCGGTAAACAAAAATACAGTTCGACCTTACCCTGAACAGCCCAAATCAAAAGGGGTGTGTAAATTTTTCGAAAAAGGAGCATATAAATTTGGTATTCACTGCCACTTCCTACATCTATGTTATAATATCCTTGCTAAGTCGTGTAGTAGTATTAAATGTGTCCTTGATCATATTGAGATAGCCCTCGTTTTAGATGCTTAGATGAAAATTGTAGACTAGCGAATTTTAACCGTAGCCTACTGACCCCAGCTCATCAAAAAATGCCCACCTTCGACGACGTGAACAGCAGAAAGTCCAAAACAAACCCTTTTGGGGTGTAGAAAAGAGGGGACACCCTTGGGTTCAAACGCAGGCCCACCTTCCTTGGGAATCCAGCACCCATTTTCGGTTCACCACCCCTCCTATGACATATCTCAGGAGCCTCTTAGACTCCCTCCCTCCTCCTCCCCCACATATCCATTTTCATCAAAAGCCAATCAACAACCAACCCCGTCCCTATTCTACTCCCTCTCCCCTTTCCCTGCAGAAGGAAAAAATTGTTGGTGACTTCAGTTTAAATAATCCTGTTGTTGGTCCAGTCGCGATAGGGGGCAAGAAATTCCAAAATAAACCTTTTTCCCGGGAGTTTCACGACAAACGTTACGTATTTCCTTCATTCCTTTACAGCAACGCCTAAAGTTTAAATCTAGAGAAATTTACTGAACTTCAGACCATGGCTCAAATGCTTGGCTCTTCCGTTATCAGTGTTTCCGAGGTCCACCGACAAGATCTTAATTTATTGAGGGTTCCTAACTTTTCTTCTTTTATTAAACATCGGCCTGATGATCATCCTCTTGGGAAAAAACGATGAGGATTTATGACCCTCGTGAAAGAAAATTTTAAACCTCAGCTTTTAAGTATACCTTTTCTTGAAGATAATGATGAAATTATTTGGGTCAAAACCCAACCTAAGCGACTCCCTAGGTCGCTCTCTGCCGTAGCAGTCTGCGTTTTCTATTATTCACCTGGTCAGCCCGCTGCGGCAAGAAAGGCTTCTTGGGAGAAGCTGCAGGAATCGACAGATTACGTCCAGACAACTCACTCATATTTTGGAGTAGTAATGCTAGGAGATGCTAACAAACTCGATAGCAAATCGCTGGCCAGGTCACTTAACCTTAAAACTATAGTCGATTTCCCAACAACTAAGGGGAGTACTTCTCTGGATGTAATCCTGACAAATCTTTCGGAATATTACCAGAATCCAAGTAAACTAGCACCACTTGGTGGAAGTTATCATTATATGCTACAGTGAAACCCTTGGAAAAAGCAAAAATTAAATATTCAGTAACCGAAGTTACTTCAAGACCGATCACTGACCATGGTCTGTTGCAGTTCGGTGACCGGATATCGGGAGAAGACTGGGTCTCGGTCTCTTCAGCTTAAGACTTGGATTCCCAAGTAGAAGAATTCCATAATAAGGTAAATTCAAAATTTATCGAGTGTTGTCCACAACGTAAGACTAAATTCTGTTCTAGTGATAAGCCATACGCAAATTCAAAAATGAAGCGATTGATAATACATAAATTGGAGCTAATACGAAAAGGACCATCTTTTGGAGTCCAAGCCTTCGCAGTTCTTCAGTAAAGCAAAAAGTCTGACTGGTAAATTCTCAACCAGTTGACATCATGAAAGAGAAGCCTTTAGAGAAAACTGCGAATGATTTAAATGCCCATTTTGCTTCAATTGTGTAGTCCTTCCCCCTCTTCCACCTTAGGATCCTCCGGTAGATCTAACTACTCCTTCAGATGATAATTTAATTACTGATATTTCATCGACGATTATAATCCATAAACTCTCTTCGTTAAAAAGAACTTCCGTTGCCCCTTTTGACATTCCAGTTGCTCTCATTAAAGCATTTGCTAAAGAATTATCATTTCCGCTTCAGATTATTTTCAATAATATAACAAAAGCAGGATATTTTCCAAAGAAATGGAAGAAAGGGTTTATTACCCCCATTCCAAAGAAAGGAGCAGCGAATGACTTCTCTGGTGTCCGGCCGATCACAGTTACGTCAGTTTTTAGCAGAATATACGAAAGCTTTGTTGCCGCATGACTGAAAAAATATCTTTTGAAAGTAACTGATCGAAAGCAATTTTGGTAACATCCCTAAGTGTTCGACAGTTCATTACCTCGTTAATTTAATTGATTTTATTTTAAAAGACCTGGATGAACCTGGAAAATGGATAAATTTAATTGCAACTGATTTCAAAAAAGCATTTGACCTTGTTGATCACAAAATCCTTTTAGAAAAATGGCGGAAAAAAATATACCCAGCTTTATTATTAAAATCATCAAGAGCTTCTTAACAAATAGAGAGCAAACTGTAGAGTATAAAGATCCATTTTTCACTTCTCTGCCAGTTTTTTGTGGAATTCCACAAGGAACTGTGATCGGGCCGCAATGCTTCCTCCTCATGATAAAATAAATTGCTGCTGAGCTGGAGGACAGATGGAAATACGTTGACAACTTGTCCTTAACGGAAGTCGTATCTGAGGATTTGAATAGCAAAGCTACTGGTTTCATCAACCAAGTTACCTCAGAGACGGCTGAACTAAACATGGTCGTGAATAAAGACAAATGCTCGGTCACTACAATTTCTTTTTTTTCGGAATACTCAACCGTCTTTCGAACCTCCTATCGCTTCCGAGCTAATAAGCCATAAAATAACTTTACTTGGTGTGGTGATTTCTTCTGACCTCTCATGGCGGGATAATACAAAGACAATTGTAAAAGCTAACGGCGCAATCCAAATGCTAAAAACACTGAAAAAATTTCGAGTTCCTAAGGACAAGCTGAAACTAATATTTTGCACTTTTCACCCGCCCCTTAGTTGAATATGCTTGTCCGGTTTGGCACCGAGAAAAATTTCTCGGCCGGTTCCCGCCGAGAAAAATTGTGCCAAAGATTTGTCTCCTCCAACATCCCATCTACCGATCATTCCTTCCCCCACCTTTTGTCCCTATAAGATCTCGTCCCCCCAGGGAAGTGGCTGAGAAGGTTCTGAAACTGACCCCAGTCCACTGTAACACCATGCGCCACAGTAAAAGCTTTGTGAAATATTACAATGATCTCTTCTTTAGAATTTTTCTTTAGTTTATTTTATCCTGACGAAGTTTTATCAGACAATTTTATTCTCAATCTGAAGTGTTTTTATCCTTTTCCTATTTATCCTATTTTATGCTTTTCCTGTTTTTTCTATTTATTATAAAAGATTCTAGTAGTACCAGGCAAGATTATGTAACTCAAGATGTTTGATATTATCAGAAAGGATTTTGATAATACCGGCCAAGATTTTAATAGCATCATACTAGATTTGATAATATCAGACAAGTTTCGATAGTACCAGAAATTATTTGTTAATATCAAGTGAGCTTTTGATAATATCAGGCATGATTTTGTTAATAATTTGCAAAATTTGAAAATACCATGTGAAGTTTTGACAACACCAGAGATGATTCTCATAATACCTGACAAGATTTTGATATTACATGGCAAGAATTAGTGAAACGATGCATGATTTTGATAATTTTACGCAAGATGCTTGATAATATAAGACAAGATTTATTATTACCACGCAGGAATTTGCTAATACGAGGCAGGATCTTGATAATACAAGACACAGTTTTGATAGCACCATGCTAAACTTGATAATATCAAAGAAATTTTGATGGTAGCAGAAAATATTTTTGTTTATATCAGGCAAGATTTCGACAATACCACGTAAGATTTTGTTAATAACTAGCAAGATTTCGTTAATATCATGTGAAATTTTGATAATAACAGAGAGA
>JAQQPU010027871.1:0-10806 GCA_029168905.1 Artemia sp. Kazakhstan ARC1039 | reverse complement strand
ATATTGATGTTGTTGTTTAAGGCTCTTCAGCCGGGAAGTGCAATGGGGGGACGGGGGCCAGCCATCCTGTACTTTCACAAACCCCCTTCATGTTTAACTTCCCCAGATTTCTACAGGTACCCATTTAGAGCTGGATAATTACCACTATCTTAAAATGAATCGAAATCAACCTAATAGGTAAAAAAAACCGAAGGTCAATAACTCTATTTGGGAACAACGCCAATGTAAGTTTTGAATTTTGCACAATTTTGAAAAAAATACCGCCTCCCCCATTGGCCTAAATAATTGAATGAAGAAAATACCTTTGAAACAGGAAGCTCTATACAGCAACTGAACAACATGACCAATTGACGTTTTGGAAGCATGAGGGAAATGGGGTTCTAATCTTTGGACAACAAAAAGGACTAGAGTCTTTCGCGATAGGGATGAACCTTCGTCAAGAGCCAAAAGCACCAATTTCAAAACCTCTTCTTGCATAGCTGGACCTAAGAACTGACAACCCCGGGCTCTAACTGCAGCCCACAAATTTGTTGATAGTTGTTGTGGATTCTGGTGTTGAAGCAGGAGCTCTGTTACAGTCCTATCTCCGAGTGATCGCACCTTAAAGATATTAAAAAATTAAATTTATTATAAGCACAATCTTTAAAATCA
Organism: Artemia sp. Kazakhstan ARC1039; assembly: GCA_029168905.1. NCBI lineage: Eukaryota > Metazoa > Arthropoda > Branchiopoda > Anostraca > Artemiidae > Artemia > Artemia sp. Kazakhstan ARC1039. The sequence continues at coordinate 10,155 of JAQQPU010027871.1, read as the reverse complement.
TCATCTTTAAAAAACTTTTTTCTAAAATCAATCATCTTTAAAAAACATCTATCTGGTAGAAAAACACAGGAAGCTTCGGATGATTTGCCCCCAACCACACATAGGACATCCAGCCGAAGGCAGAGAATCAGGAGATGGGTAACTGCGCTACGCGGACTATTGGTCGAGCCCCCAAAAAGTATTTTTGAAGTTCGTTTATAGGTATCATTTTATACTTAAATAAGATATAGATTAAAACGATAATTGAAAATTAAAGAATGGATATAAATTAAAATACGATGTTGAATGTTTTGGTACTGACGGTGCAGTTCTGTGATAATGCTGTAGTATACTCGGATGATTCAGTTGCGGCCCTGTTTCCAAGTGATTACAAATATAAAACGTATTGATAAATGATTTTTATCCAAATTTTTTAATTCTGAATAAAAGAAAGCATTTTAACCGAAAAAAAAATTTTTCTTTCATTGAATTTGCAAAGAAATTTTCCCCAATGTAAATTTCTCCATTCACATCAAGATTTAACTAATATTGAAATTCAGCCAATACCAAAGCGTTTTTTGATTTAGATTAGCCCACTCGCCCCCCCCCTAAATACTCCCTGAAAGCTTAACCTTAGTACCCCTAGCTTCAGTAGTAGCAATACTTATAGTAATATTAGGATTAATAGCAGTATGCACACAGTACCTATTGTTTTTTTTTCTAATATCCCCCTCAACACGCAGCTGCTTGCCCTCCAATCACTTTTGACTCTTAAAAAGGACGCTAAAACTTTCAATTTCTCATCGAATGAATCGGAAGGGAGATTTCTCATATCCCTTCCGATGTTTCTACGACACAGCCTTCCATACGTAGTGCCTTGGTAAAAAAAATCAAAAAAATCAATAATAAATTGTGCCCACTACGCTTTTTATTTAGCAGTGCTACCAATGATTTTCTCTGTTATGTGGTAAATAACCTGGATTGACACTTAGGACAGTTTCACTCGCCACCCCCACCCCCTGAGGCTGCATAATAGATCCTGCAAAATAATCCCACCTCTTGAGGGGGCAAGTGTTTTAAGTTATGCCCAGAGGGCATATAAGGTATGTATGTAAGGGGAGGTCGTATAAACTTCAGATGTGGTTCATTTGATTTGAAAGCTCTAGTTACCTTTCTATTTTTCAAAAGCGATCGGAGGGACGTGCCCCTTCAAAATTGGGGAAAAGTTTTGTTACTTTCTGTAATATTAGCCCACAATCTCCCTCTTCAATTTATTGGGTTATTTGTAAGCACCTATCAATGAATTGTACCTGAATCGCGGAAAACTTCCAAGAACTAGCTGCAAATACAACACCTAAAACGGAAGCAATAGAAAAGAACATCACAGACTCAATATTACAAGCACTAGAGGCTCTCAAAAACCTACACAATAAAAGTAAAAGTAATGAGGATAATACAAATTATTCAATCAAGGTTGAATAAGTTGACTGATCGATTGAATCTAACAGAATGAGAAGCTGCATTAAAAGAAACCATTCGTCTGATGTTAATCAGATTTCCCTCCGAACTCCATTCATCTCTGCACTTATGTCCAGCTACTCAGTGAGAACCTCGAAGAGGCTACCACCTTTGAGGAAGAATTGTTTCATACGAGCTTAAATAATTGTGCAAACAAGTTTTTCTTTTACATTAAGCCTGCAAGTGACAATATGTGCAATCGCGGGTCTTCTGAAAATCCTCAAATGTAAAGCACAAATAACAGAAGTATTTTCAACGGTTCTCCTGGCACGAAATACACGGCAACTGAACCATTTTTCGGAGAAGTAAAAGTGTCTACCAGAAAAAAAATCAAATATTTTAACCATTTACGGTTAGGGACAAGGTTGCATAATCCCCAACGAATACATAGTGTAAGTTGATATTTTGGAGTCCAGGAAGGATAGTATCAGGAGTCCCAATGTCATCAAAAGAAATTAATAGTCTGGTTCAGAAAATACAAGTATCACTATAGAGAAATATTGTTTTTTATTAGAATATTCAGATCCATTCCACCAGGTATCTCTTACGTGTTTCCTATCAACCGATCCCACACAACTTGGGAAGTTCCAATTTCCCAAGGAACCCTTTGCAGCAAGTTCTTAATAGTTTACTGAATATACAAGGATTCAAGTACGTATGCATGCGTCTCTTATTTTCTGTATGATAGTAGAAAATCCCAGCCTAAAAGCTAACAAGCCACTGTTCAAGCTAACTACCTTCTACTAAATATCGTAAAGTTAAGGCTACTTTTTCTTTCACTGATATAACTCCCCTTATTTGACTACTTTTAAGTTTTGGTCTTATAAACCCAAAGAAGAATCCACATTGATAAGTAATCCCTCTTAAATATTGAAATATATTTTCACTGTCACACGAATAAAAGTATTTCGTTCATTAGATAATGGCAGCTACTTTCTCTCCATCAAACGTCGTCAGCCTTGGCAACTGGTCTAACCCAAACAACTTTATTTTTATTTGAATATTTATTATTCTTTTGCAGCAAAATCCAGCACCAAATACAATAGCGAAGCACGTTACGATAATTGTTCCGTTGGTCACATCCATTACCTTTTGTAGTTCACATCTATTACATCTCAGTTTAGGACAGAACCAGAACTAAATATCCAAATGGAAATTTGCCTCTTATATTCACTTTAACCCCCCAAACAATTAACTGTCAGATGTTAATAATAATCTTAATTTCTTAGGAAATCGAAATTCAAAAAATTCGAAAGATTCAAATATTTAATAAGGCGGCTATCCCTAAATTCACGGCCCCAGGTTTTGTTTTAAATATTTGATTTGCAGCTAGTTTTTAAAACAACTCCCTCACAAGGTTTTAAATAGTTTTTGAATCACCTTTTGATGAAGTCAACAGAGGAAAAGTACCCAGGAACATCATTCCAAATCAAAGTGCAAAATTCAAAGAAGCCGTTCTTCCGGCACTCCGTTCTCGGTGACTCATCCTTAAGATAGTTGGACCGACCTCTGTTGGTCAACCAATATTCAATTAATTTTTTGTTAGCGCAACTGTTTGAGCTTGTGAATTGGGTCACTTGCCTCACACTGAAGGCAGGTGGGGCCCCCTATTAGGCTAAGATGAATAAACGTGATATAATAAATGATATGTATTTTAAAAAATGCTATCACAAGCCCCAAGGGCCGATTTCAACTTCCGAGGTCAATAAATATAACAGGGCAAACTAAAGGATAAAAAGAAGAAAAACTAAAAGACTACCAAAAGAATCGTAAAAAAAATTGTTAGAACGAATATCCATTCATTAGTCGTTATTGAGACTGAGATTGGCCATAACATCTTAAAAACATAAAAACAAATAAAAATCAATGAAAAACAGTAAATATAGATGTAAAACAAATTTAACCGGACAATTAAAAAAAAAGTGAGAAAAAACCTAGCAATGGATACATAACATGGGCAGCGCAAGTAAGGAGAGGGAAACTAGCGAGACGTTTTGCTTTTTTCTGCAATGTAAGGGACGAATATTTTTTCATATTTTATGAAACAGCTTTGAACGGAAGACAAGCTAGAGACAGTCTTAGAAACTGCCCAAGGAGGGCGGGATCCGGGTGGGGACTGTTTTTTTCGGAAAAATGTGTTTTTGGCAAGGGTTTGTCATCGCATTTTCAGAAAAACCAAGACATAACATACCTCTCCCCTATTCAAGCGTTTCTAAGCTAGCTTCTTTTAAAATGAGAGAGAATGGAACTTCAACTTCTATAAAAATCGTTCAAAGGACTCTTTTTTGGCTTTATCTCTGACCCATTCCTGAAGATGGCAGGGTACCAAAATGGAAAAGTAGATTACAGATGAGGGCTGACAAAGGAAATCTAAATCCATTACTATGGATTTAGAAGGGGTTGATCTGATGTCCAAGTTTACGGTCAGCGACCGTAAGGTCATCGACAGATTTCTATCTGTCATTAAGTTCTTAGCCAGGCTTTTGATAATGACTTAGAAAAAGGAGGGGGCTTAGGAAAGTACCTTGAGATATTTATTCCATTGTGGATAGTAGAAGAATTGGAATAATGATTTAGATATTAAATAAATTGTGATCTATTTAATAAGAAAGAGGTAACCAAATTTCATTGGGGAAGAACTAGTATTCAGTGACAAGTTTGGTCTCTGAATATCAAATCCTCATACTTGTATAAAAATCATGGACGCCACATCAAACCTTTCATTAAAAAAGAACAGAGAATCATAGGTAACGAGGGAACCTCTCCTATTCACCATATTCGCAATCTTTTGAAGCGATGCCAAAACTTTTCGGAGCACAAGCATACTGCAAGAATCCATACTCGGTGATGGGTCTGATTTAAAACTTGGAAAGCGGGATGATCGAACAGGCCGGTAGAAAGTTATTGCAGTGAGGAGTGATCCCCAACTTTCCTGGCCAAGAGATTCTCACTCGATCAAGGTAGGTTTTCCAAAAGAAATCAGTGGAGTAGTGGATTCCAATGAGAGGAGGATGCTTATCGAATCCCTTCATAGCTTCGTTTGTGGAGATGAAGCTGGAGTGTAGGCGTGGCACTTTCGATCGGGAGATCGAGAACTCCTTTGGTTTCAACAGATTGGATTTTACCGCCAGACGACTTTTCAATTCTCAAAAGATACATCTATAGGGCTAGTGAAACATGGGTTGGATCTTCTTCTATTGGGACGACTAAGTGTGTCGTGATGTCGTACGTGACGTCATACACTTGCAAGGCTGTCTCACATATCATTTATTCAGACACTGAAAAGCGAAAGTCCCAAGATACTACCTTGGGGTACACAGGCATTTATTGGGATATTTGCGGGGGTGAAACCGTCAAGAACAACCCGCATTGAAAGATCCGAAAGAAATATCTTGGTCACTTAAAAAATGTCGACAGAAACTATTTCAGATGAGATTCATCAGCAGACCAAGATTCCATACTCTGTTGAATGCTCCAATAATTTCGAATGACTAAAGCATACGTCGTATCTATTTGCCGGAAGTTTAATCCACTCCTGGCGCTGGGCCACTAGTAAGTCAAGCGTCTAAAGCTTTTGGGAGAATCCGTATTGGCGGTGGCCCAAAACTAAACCAAACCCCGGCTAGTCCTAATGATAAAGCGCACAGTTGGAAGCACTTTTGCAAAGCCATACCCAATGCTGGAGAGTAGGCTAAGAAACCAACATGAACCCAAGCTCGTTAGATTGCCTTCTGATTTAGGTATGGAAATGACATGCAAGTGGATTTTCATGTGTACAGAAAGGTTCTAAAACGAAGGCACAGCCGGAAAAGCTATTATAAAGTTAGGGTCCAGAAAAAATGTCTGCCATTTGATTTCCCATTCCATACAATTTCTAAATACGATTATTACGGTTATTATAATATCCCCACATCTAATATTATCAAAAATTTCCCTAGATTATCTAGATTATCTTTTTCTCTCTCTCTCCCTTTGTATTAGGTATTATGAAGCAGCTGTCGAAAAAAAAAAAATAAGCACGGAAAAAGAAAAACCTACAAAACCAGTTACGTTTTTACAGTCTTGGGCTAAATTCTTAGGGTGAGAAGATGCAAGTACCTGAACTATTATCTTCGGAACTGAGTTTTAATCGTTGATCAAATTGACAAAAAAAAGCATAAAAGTGGTATTTGAAGGCAAAAACGTATTTTTAATCTCCGTTTCTTCTTTAAATTGTTTCGCATAAAATTAATTTTTCATTTTTCTGTTTCTGATTTTACTCACTTATTTACTTTCTTACAAGAATATTGTAGATAGAAATTGAATTGAGGAGAAAGTCTGAAAAGCAGAAAAACTTACAGCTCGATATGCTCTAGATTTTCCTTCCAATTCAGCAATCTGACAGGTTACGAGAGTTACGAGCTTCCTTTGCATTGGCCGTGATAAAGTCGGGGCAGATACACTCACGCCACTTAAAGGTCTAAGAAAACTTGCTAACTTTTCGATCATCCGTCGACATTGAGTATAGCTAGACACTTCGCTGGGGCTGAGCAATTCAAATACACCCGATCGGCTATCTTCAGAATCGGTTTCAGACTGATTCAAAGTCACACCAATGAGACGCAGCAAGGCTGTATTTGCAGGCAAAAATTCAGCTTCAACACTTAGCAGTGTCTAAAATATAAATATATTTTATATTTCATATATAGTTTTTCTTTATATTTCGAATATAGTTTCTGATGAAAGATATTAATGGTCATAATCTAATGGTACCAAACTTGCCAAAGCTACTTTTTCAGATATCAGTATTTTTTTAGTAGTCAAAAGAATGATAGACGTTTCGTATCGACGTTTCGGGGAACAAAATTTTCCGAGGGGAAATAAGTCAGTGGCAATATCTAAATATTTCATTATTTTGAGGAATTCTAAACTGGTTATAGTGAATCGTGTTTGTCTTATCGTTCTTGGGAACATGAGCTATCGCGAACAATGGAAAAGAAGGAGCTCTTAAAGACCAGAAAAAAATTTGTACTTTACTGAAAAGAGTCTTTACTTCGAGTTATGTTTTTATTTCTCATAACATCAAAAACAAAAAACAAAAAAAAAACAATACCATCATAACCAAGATTGCTGAAAAGAATAAATGAATGTGGTTTGAAAGTTTATTATATTTGTTCCTGAGAATCTTAATAATTTTGGACTTAGTGATGTTATAAAAGAGAAAAAAGTTTATGACGTATTTTATTTTCAGTAAATTGCAAATTATGTTCTGGTCTGTAGAAGGCAAAGGGGGTGTTAGCCCTATTCATCTTTGTGTTAGTTTTTTCTGATTTTATGTTTGCCTTGGTTATTAATTGTGCTTTCTGTTTGTTTTAGGTTTCATTAATTTTTTTTTTTATAGCAATTTATGGTAATTTTATGCTTGAAAAATTGTTTGATTTTATTTCTGCTTATATTGACTTTAACGTAAATTAAACTTCTTTTGTGGAAGAGGTTTTTTAAATAGATTTCTATTCATTTTTAATTGACATGGTCTTTTTCGTTGAATAAGAAAAGGCATTTTAAATCTGTTCGGTTTTTCTCTACAAGAATCAGGACTTTGACTTATCATTTAAATGTCGAAAAAATCTTGCAATAATTTCTAATAATACTAGTTATACTATATATTGGAAGAATAGTAGCCCATATATAGGAAGAATATTCCAATATATGGGCTTAAAAACCGCATAATCATTGGGGCTCTTGGGGGCTGACAGAATTCTAATGCCCATCATGTTACAACCTTGAATATAGACAAATATTAATCGACTATCCCATTCCACAAGTGCTGAAAGTTTCAAATTAATGCAAGCTTTATTTAGATATCACAGATACCACTTTATAAAATCTTGGATGCACATTGTGCATTTTGATTTAGTTCGATTTCCCACACAATATACCACTACAATTTTAACTTAATACCATTAGCTATTCCTGAGATATCCCAGATATGCCATCGGGACGAAATTGAATGTACATAATGTCTTTTGATTTAGCTTAATATCCCCTAAACATAAACACTGAAGTTCCAACGTAATACCTTGAGTTTTTTTACGGGGTATCCCAAAGACGCCCTTTTGACAATCCGGATACACATAGTTTATTTTGATTTAGTTTTATACCCCCCCCTCTCCAAAAATTCCTGAGAGTTTCAAATTAATACCCTAACCCGTTCATGATATATTGCATCTGTCCCATTTTGACAACCTGTATGCATTTAAACTTTTTTGGTTTATTTCAATAATAGCAAAAGTAGTAGTAGTAAGCGGTGGTGGTATTAGCATTAGCGGTGGTAGCAGAACCAGTTGCATTACAAGTAGCCACAGTAGTATGTAGCCGCAGTTCTAAGTAGTCTAAGGAGCAGTCACAAGTGTTCACAACAATTACTCGCAAGTAGTCGCAGTCGTAAGTAGCTGCGGTCACATGTAATAGCTGCAGTCGAAATCACACGTTGTCGCAATCACAGTTAAAAGAACTCAGAGCCACTGTGGCAAGTACTCACAGTCACACTCACAAGTAGTTGCAGTCGCAATCGTAGGTGGCTGCAGACGAAAGTAGTATTTACAGTCAAATTTGCACGTAGTCGCGATGACATATCACAAGTAATTGGAGTCAAAGTCGGAAATAATCATAATCACAAGCAGTCACAGTCGTACATAGTCACAATAGTAGCAGTAGTAGTAGCGAAAGTATTAAATGTAGCAGTAGAGGCAGCAGTAGTAGTTGCAATATCCCTAAAAGATTCAATTTAATACCCTTAGTCGTTCCTGAGATGTTGTTGAAGCGCCCTTTTAACAACCTTTCATGCATATAGTACGTTTTGATTTTTTTTTTTTTTTTTTTAACAAACATCCCCAGAAAGTTTAACCTTAATGTCCTTAACCATTCCAGATATATCGCAGATAAGCCCTTTTAACATTCATATTTATTTAGCCCCCCCCCCCAATGCAGGACCGGAAATTTTTAATGTAATACCTTAATCCGTTCTTAAGATATCGCAAAAACGCCCTTGAGACAAACTTGGATGGACAGAGTGTCATTTGATTTATTTCAACATGCCCAAAAATTCGCTCTAAAGTTCCAAAGTAATAGCCTCTTTCTGGGATATCGCACATACGCACTTTTGATACAAATAGCTGGATACAAATAGCACCATTTGATTTACTTTTACATCCCCCTCAACTTTCCCTATAAAATAAAACTAAATATCATATTCTGTTTCTGAAACATTGTATCTATGCCATTCTGACAGCATTGATGCACGTTATCCTTTTTTATTTAGTTCAATAGTAGCAAAAGCAGTAGTAGAGTGATTAGTAATAGAACTAACCCATAAAGCTTCCCCTTAATATCCTCAGTTGTTAATGAGATAATGCTGATAAGTCCTTTTGACAACCAGCATGCGCATAGTGCCTTTGGTTTAGTTTTATAGAAACATAAACTTCTATAAAATAAAGTTTAGAAGTTTATAAGAAACATACCCTATTTCAGTCCTAAAATATCCCCTTTATGCTATTTTGAGAAATGGATGCACTGAAACTATTGTGAATTGGTTCAATAGTAGCAGTAGTAGTAGTAGAAATAGAAGCAAAAGTGGTAGTAATATGTGGAGCCCTGAAAGTTTTAACTTAATAACCCATGGCGTTTCTAGGATACGGCTGATAGACCTCTTTGATAACCCGCATGTACATACTGTATTTTGATTTAATCCAATATCCCCTAAAAAGCCCTGAAAGGTTCAACTTAACACCCTATGCTGTGCCTGAGATAGTGATAATACACTCTTTTGACAAGTTACATAAAAACAGTGTTTTGATTTAGATGGACACTGCCCTCACCATTCTCTGAAAGCTTCTCCTTAATATCCTTAGCATTAGCAAAAGTAAAAGTCGTAGCAACAGCTGCTGTCGTAGGAGAAGTGGGAGTATCAGCAGTGAAAACAGTGACAATATTAGTGGTAGTAACAGTAGTAGTATTCTCATAGTGCCTTTTTGATTAGTTCAGCACCCCCTCAACATGCCCTGATAGTTTCAACCCAATGCTCTAAGCCGTTTCTGATATATTACTGATACGTTCTCTTGATAACAAGCAAAAGCATAGTTTGTTTTTATTATTTTATCATTCCCTTCAACAATCCCTGAAGTTTCACCTTAATACTATTAGCCTTAGTCATAGTAGTAGAGTAATAGTAGCAGTGGCAGTAGTAGTACAACTACTAGCAGTAGTAGTAGTAGCAGTATGCACATAGTGTCTGTTTATTAGTTAAAAATCCCCTCAACATGCCCTGATAGTTTCAACTCAATGCTCTAAGCCGTTTCTAATACATTAATGATGCGCCCTTTTGATTCCCTGTGTTTTGATTTAGTTCAACGCCCCCCTCAACAATCCCTGAAAGTTTCACCTTAGCAACATTAGTCTTGTTAAAATATCGCTTTTGGCGCCATTTATGGGGTTGAAAGCCTACGAAACGAAAAAAAATGGCGTGGTAATCTCCATGGTCGAAAATCAGTAACTGAAGGTTTATAACTCCTATGCTTGTATAGGCGCCCCCCCCCCCCCCCCCTCCCATATAAAGGAAAAAAAAAAAAAGGTTAGAAAAACAGCCCAATAAAAAAAAATCTTGATTTTCAATATGACAAC
>JAQQPU010027870.1:0-10806 GCA_029168905.1 Artemia sp. Kazakhstan ARC1039 | reverse complement strand
TACCTCGCTCTTTACACCAAAGTTCAAATTTTCTTCCAGTTTTCTAAGAATGGCCCCTTAATCACAAATGCCGTTAATTAGAATAAATAGTTCTGATGAAACTAAAAACAAAAAAATTAGCGCAAAGAGCGAGGTAACTAGGACGAGGGGGCGAACCCAATCATGTACGCATTAATTTCTGTTTGTTTTAAGTTTTGGTGTTGCTCCTTACTTTCAGTTGAAAATTTGTTTTTTATTTAATTTCTTATTGTTTTTAAATAATGCTGGGAAGTCCGACGCTCCCTTCATAGCAATGTCCCTTCCTCCACGAAAAGCTCCTCCCACGTAAAACCCGACCCTCCCCCAACTACCAGAAAAAAATTGCCCTGAAAACTTCTGTATACTTCCCAATAACCAATATTATATGTAAACATTGGACATAGTTCATAACTTGCAGACCGTCCCCCGGAGACTGTGGGGGTCATCCTTAAAGACATAGCTATTGCATTTTTCGAACATGCTGAAAAAAATGGTTATCTAAAAATTATGATCCGGTGACTTTGAGAAAAAAGTGAGCGTGGGAGGGGGCTTAGTTGCCCTTCATTCTTTTTGGTCACTGAAAAAGGGCACTAGAACTTTTAATTTCCGTTCTGAATAAGCAAATCAGTTTTCTGGTCTGCCCTAAGAAAATGTAAGGATGCCAAGGATAAAGAAAAATACAAGGATCTTTGTGATTTTATGCTAACGTTATGTGGCCTGCCATACTCTTCAGCAGCTGCTGAAAGACGCTACTTGGTAACATTAAAACCAAATTACAGAATGGTCTTCTAATGCAAACGACTAATTGTTTAATGCATGTCTAGCAACTAATTTGGCGTTCTGGAACGTTGCTGGAATCCTGGATTATACATTTTGAAATGCGCAAGAAATACTCCGGTCGGCAAATAGCTACCAAAGGAAGAAATAAGGCTGACTCTCATGCTGAACATAATTTTCAAGATGAATTCTCGCTAGAAGACTAATCTTAAGCTCCCACAAATTATTTTTAGTGTTTACTTGTTTTTATGAGTTCTGTGCTTGTATTAAATATTTTTTTTTCGTTTTCAATATATTTGATGTTGACTGGCCGCTTTGAAAGATGTTTCCAAAGCGTCTTTTGGTCAATATCCCAATTGATAAGAAAAATAACCTCTAGGTTCTGAGATTTCAAGATGGACATATTTTGGACATATTTAAGACGAAATATGGACATATTTTGGCTAAAAGTGACATAATTTTGGATAATCAGGGGACATATATATGGAGCGAAAAGTTGGCAACCCTGAGAAAGACAAGTATAATTAAAAATAATCTCAGTTGCTTAATTGTCGTCGAAGTCCTGTGAACATGGTAAGTCATAAATCTTTGAAAACGTTTTATTTGGGGTCTCTAATTGCCTTCAAATGGCTCATAGAAACTTATACCCTTTACTCTCCTTCAAATGGCACCCTTGAACATATTTCGTTATAAACATTTAAGTAGAGTAAACAAAATATGTAAAACCACAGAAGAAACTGAAATTTTAAAACGTTTTATTTTAAGAAACTAAACAGAAGAAACTTAACATTTTAATTTAAGAAAACATTCAGAAGAAACTGAATTTTAAAACATTTTCTTTTATGTTCGAATATTGTAATCTAATTTATGTTTCGTGTGTGTATGTTCCTGTATTTGTAGGCTCCGCAAGTCCAGAAAAATTTAATACTTGGGTTGCTTTTGTATGTTTTTCTTTTTTTTTAATCTACAGTCGTCATTTATTCCGTTTATTTCGAAATTATTTTCCTGTTGAGCCGTACAGGCCCTAGAAAGTTTAATCGCTAATACTGATTTGTATTTTTGTTCCATATATTATGTTAGATTGCTCAATTGATATGATCAATTTCCGGCCTACATTTAGGTAACGCACTGTTCTATAATCATATGCTTTAAAACCTCTTAAAAAGGTAAAACATGTTTTGGAGGACCCTAAATTTAGCAGGTCCCTAATTATAGAAAAATCGGATATGCAGTAAACCAATGTTGACTGATCTTCAGCGTAGCTAAATGTGGATATTTTTTGCACGGCGCTAATAATCAATAGTTTACATCACTAGTATTATTTAAAAAAAAAGCTAAAACAAATTTGAGAAAAAAGAAAAGAGCGATATTAAAACCTAAAACGAACGAAAACGAAGGCATATAATGAATCAAATGTAAAAAAAAGCAGATATAACTATGACTGCATAAATGAAACCTTGATAAACTCTTGGAAAAATCTGCATAATTTGCCGAACCAATCATAGACAGCACAATAGCGCTAGTAGAGAAGGGGGTACCAGCCCCGTACGAACACATGTGCTGCCATCTACAATTTAGTCTAACGCTGACGGGCTATAATTTAATCAAGGATTATCGATCCACGAAGAGGAGAGAATTTCTTAGAAATTATTTTGCATAATCGAGGGGAATGTATTGATTCTAAGAGTTCAATAGATTCTAGGCTAATTCTCTAAACTCTTAACTAAAACTTAAATAAACTACAACTTTAACTAAAACTCTAAGCTATGACTCTAAGCTAAAACTCTAAATTCTTAACTATAACTAAACTAAACTTCAACTCTAACTAAAACTCTAAGCTAAGGCTCTAAGCTAAAACTCTAAACTCTTAACTAAGCTTCAACTCTAACTAAAACTCTAAGCTAAGACTCTAAGCTAAAACTCTAAACTCAACAAAAACTAAACTAAACTAGAACGAGTTCCTAATAAAACTACTGAGGTCCGAAAAAGATTTTATTTTGCTACACTAGAGATCAATGATAAGCGGATACATTACGCCCAAAGTTATCAAGTGGTGGAGTACCTCCTGTTAGTGTTCCACAGAATCCTATGAATAAAAGTAAAGAAGATGATCTCGCATACATAACAAAGTACATTAAATGCTTCCCAACCATTAAATCTCATTACTGTCGTGTCAGAACAAACAAAAAGTTTCTTGGCCCTTCACTCAATGTAAGAAAAATGGAATCATTGCATGAAATTAAATGTGCGGAAGGTGGTAAACTGCCTCTCATGGAAAATATATACAGAAAAATTTTTAGTCGTGAATTTAATCTTGCATTTAATGTTCCCAAAACTGACATATGCAATGTTTGTGAAGAAAAAAAGGTGGCTGAAAAAAATAGTACTGAATTATCTGAGGAGGTCGAAACCTCTCTTGCAAAGCATGTGAAAGTAAAAATAGAAAGCAAAGAAGAAAGAGATAAAGACAGGGCTTTGGATGATCCCGCATTGTGTTTTGATCTGGAAAAAAATTCTTTGCCAAAAGGGAATGTTTCGTCCTTTTATTTTTACAAAAGGAACATCACTTGCTTTAGCTTAACTGATATTCTTACCTTTCGCAGACAGATAGGAGAGCTAGTCAAGAAAAATTATTGTTGTTTTTGGTCAGAATATCTTGCTGGTAGAAGTGGAAATGATTTTGCCAGTGGTCTTTGCGCCATCCTTGATAAGGTTTCACTACCTATCCTGACATCAGTAGGTTGGTAACACGGTCAGATTCATGTGTGCCTCTAAATCACAGTCAAATGATGAGCTATATGATGAGACACATCCTGAAGAAGCATTGGCTATATGATGCGATACATCCTGAGGAAGTATTGGCACGTCCAGAGTACAACATTCAAGTATTCTGAGTCTGGCCACTCCACAATTCAGGAGGTCACGGCGTCATTGAGGGGTCTTTGAACCGCAAGGAAGTCTTTTTGCTACCAGACTTGATAAAAAAAGCTTTTGATTGTTCGTCCCCATGACCCGTTTGTCATTATTCAAAAGAACTTAGTACCATTTTCAAAGGAAAAGTTGCTACAGTTTAGGCAAGGAATATGCAAAATGGTGTTCTATAAAAGTTCACTTACGGAAACTACTCCTTGTGTAGCGCTGATTGCATCAGAGGCTAGCCCAAAGAGGCCATTGCGCGATGTGTCAGCAGTGAGGGTTATGGAAAGGTTGCTGCCTCATGTACCTTTTAGCACAGTAGTTCAGTTGCCAACAGCAAAAATAAAGCAGTAGAATCGCTTTACCGTTTCATGCCAAAAGTAGATGTGGCATACGTAGAAAATCTTATTAGAAGTTGAAACAGAGCTGAGGTTCCTAGTACTTTAGCTGAAATCACAGATTGTCCCGAACAACCATCTGCCTCCGAAGGCGGAGGGTGAAATTCCAAGGAGCTTCTCGTTAAGTGAGACCTTCCGCTGATCTTACATTTTATTGTAAAATTCCAAGTTATATTTAGTAGTTATAATTTGCCTTTCAGATGAAATACGTTTTGCCAAAAGACGTATTTCTAACTCACACTGAGCCAAATCTGTTTTGCCATATTTTACATATGTTACTGAATTTTCAGGTGCTTTGGCGGAACCTGATTTTCATTCCGTTTTATCTCAGGAATGGCTCACCTTAGTCCAATTAAAATAAGCACAACAATATATGCAATTTTTCTTCTTTTTTGAACAACAATCAGCGCTTTAGCTATAGCCGATTCTGAGATACAAATGTCAAAAATTTCAAAATCGTTTTTCTCGGTATTTTCGAAAAACAGATTCGGCAAAACCGCTCTCAGCAGACGAATGGCTTGACATTTTTTCCACAACGCTGCTTTTGAGGATAATTCTCGAAAGGTTGGGTAACTTTTTACAGCTTTTACTGATCCTGAACAGCAAGAGGTTGACTTAAGTGACAAGGAGTTATATTAAACAGGAGGAGTTAGCCGTTCGTTCAATTTTTGAAGTTCTTTTTCAAACTCAAGAAATTACAAAGTTATGGAAACGGAAATGCATCTGGAGATGAAATTCAGCTATTTGCAATTTACCGAATCGAGAGCCCTAACTATAAAGACAGCCAAATAACTATAACATTAAGTGTTGCCTGGAACTTTCTATCAAGTAATGTTTCGAATCGAAGCGACTAGTGATCATTAAAGACCCCTTAATTGGGAAACTTCATTGATTATCGGCGTAAACTACCAGCTCAGTTCCTTCTATAGTCCCTCTTTTCCACGTATTTAGAGACTCTTAGAGCAGCTCAATATACGTTGTAGTCCTATATAGAGAGTGGAGGCGATGTCCACTGATAAATAAAGAGCTGGGGGGGGGGAGGAATGCCCGTTTTACAATTCCATACCTAGTAAAAAAATTGAAAGGTATTGCTTGTTGTTCAAATGACAATCCTGTATCCACTCTAGCTAAGCAGTAGAAATAATGGTATCCAATTTGTTGTTGAAAGTCTTAATTACAATTGTCAAAAATTAGTTTTAAAGAACTGGTTTTTTTTCTGCTGGAAGTAAAGAGTCTGAAACTTAAATCAAACAAAATATTTGCTTCATACCTTATACGTCATATATCTGTAAAACGAGTAAAAACAAGCCGAATGATGGCATTTTCCATTGCTTGAAGGATTGTGCAAAACTAACGGTTTACTGAAAAGAAAAAACAACATAGGTTTTTTTTTATAGTAAAAACATAAAGCACTATATGACATTTTCCACGGTATAAAATAAACCATTTTTGGATGTTTATAATTGCATAATTTAGATGGACTTCTGGAAATTGAGCCCAGTCCAACAAATCGTTTTTTTTTACCATATCTGTAATCAATATTTCATGGGCTTTTTGTTGAAACACTTGAAGTGAAGCTGTCTTAATATTGGCAGGTCTGTCAACTATTCCGTAACTTGAATTTTTTTATTTTATTTACATAATTAAATGGAGTTCAGGAACGAATAGTAATATTCACTAGCTCTTCATTTCCAGCAACGCTTAAGTGTGTTTTTACAATTACAGTATGCTCAAATTTCATTATAATTCCGATTTGTAACTTATTTTTCATACGATTGGCTAGTTTTTGCTGTTTTAAAAAATTTCTCCCTTCCTCCCGAATAAACTACCGCGTGTTTATTTGCTGACATCACATACTGGGTGTGGAGATTTATTAAATTTTATGTTACATACTACTACCTTTTGACAGGGGCGAATCTCCAGCATTTTGTTGGGGAGGGGGGGTGTGTGTGCAAGAGGGGTCCATATCGGGATATTCAAGGGGCATGGGATATATAATAATTTTATCCCCACATTATTGAAGGGCAACTACCCCCCTTACCCCCCCCCCCCCCCCGAACAACGCCCTTGGCTTTGATGTTACAGCTATTCAGAACAATAGTCAAACAGCTAGACTTATATATTAATCTGTTATTTGTGCACGTTGCTTAATAGCAACTTTGTTACAAATGAAAGATCTTAAGCTGAACTGACCAAAACCATGGCAAAAAACCAACAGAGAGAAAAAAACTCAATGAAAAAAACAACAACAAACGAGACTGCGGCCAGTGGAGAGAAAAGACGAAAAATGTAGAACAACACGGATATAGGGGTTTTGCTCTCAGTGGGTAAGAGAAGCCATAGAAATCAAAACATGTATGTTTGCTAACCTTTCGCTAAATAGGGACACAGACAATTTAAATATTGACTCAATTTATGATAATCTTTTGAAGAGTGAATCAACAGTCAATAAGGGAATTAATATCTTTAATAATCACCAGGGGACTATTTTACCTGCTAGACCAAAACGATTTGCCTCAGTAATAGCCAACAAGAGGATTATTTCGCAACACAATAATTAACGTAATTTTTTTTTCTTTTTACCTCAGTTGCTTTGGTGTTCTCACTGAAGTAACTCTAATAGCATCTTTTCCCTACGTGGATTGGTTGCGCCAATTGTATTTTCTTGGTGGTGGTTTGATTTGTTTCTAGTTTTAGTTTGGAGTTTTATCTTGTGTTTCTTTTGTGCTGAAGACGCCTTGTTTTGATACAGGCGAAATATCCGCGTTATTTTACATTTTTCGTCTTTTCTCTCCACTGGCCGTAGTCTCGTTTGTTGTTGTTTTTTTCATTGAGTTTTTCTCTCTGTTTTTTTTTTTGTTAAAAAAATTATATTCCTTTTCTTGAATACTAAAGAGAATTTAAATTATACACTAAAAGTGATCAACATTATGGCTGATGAAGAACTAGCAAAAACCTTATAGCTTGATCTTTTATTTTTCGTAGCTCCTGTTAGGGTTGTAGGCTCGTTTTAATATTAATTAAAAAAAAAATCCTAAAAAGAAGTTTTTCAACGAAAAATAAAGGTCATTTAAACTTAAGATCAGCAGATACAAATACCTGTTAAAATTCAAACTCAAAACGACTAGAAATTACTATTAAAGAATAAATGAAACCCAAAACGAACAAAAATTAAATAAACAATCATAGCAAAAAAACATACAACAAGTAATAACATAAATGAATAAATAAATCTTAAAGGGAGTAATGCTTGAATATCCAAATCAAGCTTAAAACGAAAAAAAATATTTTGCTATTGAAGTATAAATGAAACCAAAAATAAACACAAATTAAATAAACAATCAATGCAAACAAACATACAACAGACACTAATGTAAATGAATAAATAAATCTTAAAACGAGTGAAACTTAAATTGAATATGAAAATCAAGCTTGAAACGAACAAAATTCACTACAAACAAGAGTTTGGGTATCACTTCCTTCTCTCACTGTAAAAATTTAAAACCTGATGCGTCATTGGCGCTTTACTGAAAACGAATTGTATTAAAATATTTTCTTTTGTACTTAATATTGAAAATAAACATTAAAATTATAGTAAAATTTTTAACTGATGAGCTTTCAGCAATTAATATCATTATACATCAAACATTCAGTTTAATTTATTAGCTCTTTCTAAAATTGTTCAAGACGAATATAGTTTCACTATAAACAAGAGTTTGGATAGCCTACTGCCCCTTTCCTTAACTATAAAAACCTAAAGCCTACTGCGTCATTGGCGCTTCACTGAAAACGAATTATATTACAAATGTTTTCTTTTCCAGTTCTTACAGCATTGAAAATAAAAATAAAATTACAGTGAAATAAAATCTTGAACTGATGGATTTTTCAACAATTAATATCACTATATACTCTTGTTTGTAGTGATTTTTGCTCGTTTCAAGCTCGATTTGCATATTCAATTTAAGTTTCACTCGTTTCAAGATTTATTTATTCATTTACATTATAGTATGTATTGTATGTTTGTTTGCATTGATTGTTTATTTTATTTCTGTTCGTTTTGGGTTTCATTTATACTTCAATAACGACATATTTTTTTCGTTTTAAGCTTGATTTGCATATTCAATTTAAGCATTACTCGCTTTAAGATTTATTTATTCATTTATTTTTTTACTTGTTGTATTTTGTTTGCATTGATTGTTTATTTAATTTCTGTTCGTGTTGGGTTTCATTTATACTTTAAAAGTAATTTCTAGTCGTTTTGAGTTTGAATTTTAACAGGTATTTGTATCTGCTGATCTTACGTTTAAAATGGCCTTTACTTTTCTTGAAAAACTTCTTTTTTAGAATTTTTCTTTAAATTTTGTTCTTTTTTTATTGTAAAAAGTTTCAAGTTTTTAAAAATTCCTGATTTCAAAGTCTAACTTTTTTTTTATCCAATGTTCATCGAAGTATCAAAACTAGTATCAAAGTAACAATATGAAAATAAAGAAATTGGTTTGTGTCAACCTCGGAGTTTATATTATCTGCTGTTTGAACTATTTTTAACAAAATGTTGGGGGGAAAAGAGCGTGGGGGAGGCTAATTGCCCTTTCGATCTCTTTTGACTCTTTAAAAGTGAACTAGAACTTTTCATTTTCAGTCAAATGAGCCCTCTCTGAAGTTTATACGAGCATTCCTTCTATAAGGACCCATATATGCCCCACGGCATCACTTAAAATGCCTATCCCCGGACCCTGGGGGGTTGTGTGGACCCCGGAGTCTTAACATCTGATGTTTGAACTATTTTTAACAAAATGGTCCTCAAAATTTTTATCAGATGGGTTTGGGGAAGAAAAAGACATAGAGGGTGAGGGGCTAGTTGCGCTCCGATCTGTTTTGGCTCTGAGAAAGTGAACTAGAACTTTTAATTTCCAATCAAATGAACCCTCTCTGAAGTTATACGAGCATCCCTTTCATAAGNAATCAAATGAACCCTCTCTGAAGTTATACGAGCATCCCTTTCATAAGAACCATATACGGCCCCAGGAAATAACCTACAACGGCTGCCCCCCAAGCCCTGGTAGGTTGTGTCGACACCGGAGTTTTTGTTATCTGACCTTTGAACTATTTCAAAAAAGACTGGCTATCTCAAAATTTTTATTGGATGGGTTTGGGGAAAAAGGGCGTGGGTGGGGCTAGTTGCCCTCCTTTCTCTTTTGACTCTTAGAAATTGACTAGAACTTTCAATTTCCATTCAAATAAGCCCTCTCTGAAGTTTATACAACCATCCCTTCCATAAGAACCATACATTACCCCAGGGCATAACTTGCAACGGCTGCCCCCGGTACCTGGGGGGCTGTGTCGACTCCGGAGTTTTTGTTATATTTGGACTATTTTAACAAAATGGCTATCTCTAAATTTTTATCAGATGCATTTGGGAAAAAAGGGCGTTGGGGGAAGGCTAGTTGCCCTCCGACCATTTTTGACTCTTAAAAGGGGCCCTAGAACTCTTGATTTCCAATCGAACGAGCTCTCTCTGAAGTTTATGTGACTACCCCTTCCATATGAAGTGCCTCT
Organism: Artemia sp. Kazakhstan ARC1039; assembly: GCA_029168905.1. Lineage (NCBI taxonomy): Eukaryota > Metazoa > Arthropoda > Branchiopoda > Anostraca > Artemiidae > Artemia > Artemia sp. Kazakhstan ARC1039. The sequence continues at coordinate 1,141 of JAQQPU010027870.1, read as the reverse complement.
GGGAAAAAAATAAATACTAAATAATAAAACATTGGAGCCGTATGGCCTTTACTATAGGCAGCGCTATAGGGTTGCCTCTAAAAGTGGTACTTAGTGCAATCCTACAAGCATAGGAAAATATCATCAGTCGATTTACTTCTCTTAGTTTTATGTTTGTTTTTATTTATTGTAGTAATGTATATCACACCGATTTTGAGAAATGGAATCAGGCACTTGCACAGGAGTCGCACAGGACTGGAAGAAGGAGCCAAACATAAAAAAGGAAAAAAATGCAAAAGTAAAGTAAAATTCGGGTTGAAATGTAATCGGTACCGAAAACCGAAAATTTTTTAACGGTCGAATAGCTGATGCTTTCTTTGCCGTTCGGTGTCGATTTGGCAAATCAGTACCGAAAAAGATTACGTGTCCAGCCCTTTAAAGATATGTAAAATTGTAGTCTATGACAGAAAAACAAGGCCTTTTATTATTACGTAAATAGTATATGCAACTATGTCAATTAGTCTTTCAGCTAGGAAGTGAAACCATTAGTCAAAGAAATGGCCAGTCTCGCTTACCTCCAAGGAAACAAGTACACTCGCAAATAGTACTGGTAAATTAAGACACATAAAAAGATTATTTCCAGTCTTAACTTGTTTTCCCAGGACGTTTACAAACATTAACATAATAAATATGAACAATAATGGTGCCAGAAACATTTTGTTTGTTTTTTTCAATTTTAGTCACCGTTATTTGCTAAAATAGTAGAACAAAATTACTTACAAGATCTGTGGTCTGGATTCTTCACTATTTTGGTAATCGGTAACTTTGCTAACAGAAACATAAAAAAATTTGTGTAAGCAACAATTCAAATGACAGAACCATGTTTCACGCTTTCATAAAGCAATGCTGCTCACGGAACACTGACTTCTCTAATATACGGTGAATGTAGAGGTTAGTTAAAAAAAGAAGTAAAACAAGATTTGAGCTGTTGTCCATTTGAAAATGACCGGGTTTTGGCCAAAAAGTGCCTTTGATATGCCTTTGATCGAAAGTATATGTAACAAAAAATTGGTATTAAGTAAATTTTCATTCATATCTTTCCTTATTCAGCACACTTTTGGTGGGGGAGCTGTATCATAAGCAAAGCTGGAAGAAGCCTTCA
>JAQQPU010027869.1:0-10806 GCA_029168905.1 Artemia sp. Kazakhstan ARC1039 | reverse complement strand
CCCCCCCCCCAAACCCCCCGCTTTTGCAGCCTCTTTTGTTAAGATTTTTTATGTCCTGTAGCCTGCAATCAGTTGGTCGTACCAAGTTCATCAAATTATAGCTTGTTATCGGTTAGGGAAAAATCTCCTGTAAAAAATCCAGCAAACAGGCTCAGTAGTGTTTCTAATCAAAGAGATGCAATATGATGTTCTTACGGTAAAAAATTCAAGCAGACTTCGTTCGTGTTACAAAGGATTTCTTTGCAAGGGAAAAAGCGGGGGTTGAGGGGGGCGGCAGACCCCCAAAATAAAAATCTTAACAAAAGAGGCTGCAAACGGGGGGGGGGAAGTTTGGGGGGAGGCAGCCCCCCAACGGTACCTCCTAATCCTTGTACGTTTTAAGGTTCGAACTTGTGACTCAGCCTCTTTAACTCTTTAGAAAACGTAGTTTTTTTTCAAATAATTTCTGCACGCTTTTGTACTGTTTATTACTTATTATTGCTTGATTAACTGTTAGCTTATCGTGTCAGGAGTTAAAGAAAGGGGGGCTGCCACCCCCCAAACCCCCCAATTTTGAAGATTCTTGTATTAAGGCTTTTAGTTCCTGGATACTCAAATCAAATGCACAGTAAGATTTTCTTTTTTCAACTTTTCTTCGAGCATGTGGGTATACGGCATGTTATCAAAGCAGTGGAAACTTACCTGTAAGCTGAATGCCGACTGTGATATTCTTCTGGAGACACCTGTTGAGCCGAAGGATTTAATAGATTGGATTTAAAAAAGAAACTGAGTTTCTTTTTAAAATTTTAAATTTAAGAGATACTACTTTAAATTCAATATATAAAAAATTTACTCTGACGGGGAATCGAACCCGGGTCTTCCGCAAGATAGACAGGAATAGTGACCACTGTACTAGCATAGACTCTTGTTAATTTATTTTTAGTCTCTGCAATCTATTTTCGACGCAAGCAAATACAAAGTAAGATTTTCGTTTTTCGACAAAAAAAACTTCTGGGAAAGAGCTGGAATTTTTGGAAGCTTGCAGTCGGTCTTGTCAGGTTAAGAGGACTATTTTGATCTAATTTAATAATGTAATACTATGCAATTAGAAATTTCAAAAATTAAAATGGGCTCTTATGTGAATTGTTTGTAAAAAAACTACGTTTTCTCAAGAGTTAAAGAGGCTGAGTCACAAGTTCGAACCTTAAAACGTACAGGGATTAGGAGGTACAGTTGGAGGGCTGCCACCCCCAAACCCCCAGCTTTTGCATCCTCTTTTGTTAAGGTTTTTTAAGTCCTGTATTCTGAAATCAGTTGGTCGTACCAAGCTCATCACATTATAGCTTGTTATCGGTTAGGGAAAAATCTCCTGTAAAAAATTCAGCAAACAGGCTCAGTAGCCTACTGTTTCTAATCAAAGAGATGCAATAGGATGTTCTTACGGTAAAAAAAAATCAAGCAGACTTCGTTCGTGTTGCAAAGCATTTCTTTGCAAGGGAAAAAGCGGGGGTTGAGGGGGGCGGTACACCCCCAAAATAAAATTTTAACAAAAGAGGCTGCAAAAGCGGGTGGTTTTGGGGGTGGCAGCCCCCCAACTCTACCTTCTAATCTCTGTACGTCTTAAGGTTCGAACTTGTGACTCAGCCTCTTTAACTCTTAAGAAAACGTAGTTTTTTTCAAATAATTTCTGCATGTTTTTGTACAGTTTATTACTTATTATTGCTTGACAAACTGTTAGCTGATCGTGTCAGGAGTTGAAGTTGGGGGGCTACCGCCCCCCAAACCCCCCGCTTTTGAGGATTCTTGTGTTAAGGCTTTTAATTCCTGAATACTCAAATCAAATGCACAGTAAAATTTTCTTTTTTCAACTTTTCTTCGAGCATGCGGGTATACGGCATATTACCAAAGCAGTGGAGACTTACCTGTAAGCTGAAGGCCGAATGTGATATTCTTCTGGATACGCCTGTTGAGCCGAAGGATTTAATAGATTGGATTTAAAAAAGAAACTGAGTTTCTTTTTTAAACTTTAAATTTAAGAGATACTACTTTCAATTCAATGTATAAAAAATTCACTCTGACGGGGAATTGAACCCGGGTCTTCCACCTGACAGACAGAAATACTGACTACTGTACTAACAGAGGCTTGCTTAGTTATTTTTATTGGCTCGGCAACAGAAAAAACCGTTAAAGTAAGATTTTCGTTTTTCGACAAAAAAAAACTTCTGGGAAAGAGCTGGAATTTTTCGAAGCTTGCAGTCGGTCTTGTCAGGTTAAGAGGACTATTTGGATCTAATTTAATAATGAAATACTATGCTTCTAGGAATTTCAAAAATTAACATGGGCTCCTATAGGAAAACGAAGTTTTTCGTAAATGCAAATTCGGGGAATAATTTTTTCGGTCTGAAAATATCAAAAGGCCCTAACAGGTCGACTTCCACTTCGAATGAGTCCTCATTCACCCAGATCCGTTGTAAACTGTGGCCTCTAAGCGTGGCTAACAAAAAAAATGTTGATGAACATTAAGTGGCTATATTTGGGTTTTGGAAAACAGGGAAGGAGTGATCGGATTGAGCTGAAATTTTGAGGATAAGCTCCCAGGTCCTAGAAAAGTCCTTTAAAGTTTCCTTTAAAGGTCCTTTAAAGTTTATCCTCTAAATTTAAGCTTGATCGGACAACGTTAAAGGGGAGTTGTGGTGGGAGGGTTGAAACTTCCGGTCCACTTTCCCCCATGAAGATAAAGTCGGGGGGGGGGTGAAATTTTGCATATTTCTTAGTTTGAGCTTAGGCTACACAATGCGATCACCACCATCTCTCTGCGACCGCTAGGACCGGAAATCGCTTAACATTGTGGTGGGTCGCCTCTTTAAAGAGGCACAAGTGTGCCTCCTTGAAAAACGAGGTTTTTGTAAATGTAAATTCGGGGGATAATTTTTTAGGCCTGAAAATATCAAAACGCCCTAACAGGTTGAATTCCGCTTCAATTGAGTCCTCATTCACCCGGATCCGTTGCCAACTGTGGCCTGTAGGCGTAGCTGATAAAAAAAAAAACTTGATGAACATTAAGTGGCTATATTTGGTTTTTGGATAACAGGGAAGGAGTGATCAGATTGAGCTGAAATTTTGAGGATAAGCTCCTAAGCCCTAGGAAAGCTTATCCTCTAAATTTCAGCCCGATCGGACAATGTTAAAGGGGGGCTGTGGTGGGAGGGTCGACACTTCTGGCCCGCTTTCCCCCATGAAGATAAAGTCGGAGGGGGGGGGGGTAAAATTTTGCATGTTTTTTAGTTTGAGCTTAGGCTACAAAATGCAATCACCGCCGTCTCTCTGCGACCGCTAGGACCGGAAATCCCTTAACATTGTGGTGGGTCGCCTCTTTAAAGAGGCACAAGTGTGCCTCCTTGACTATGCTGAACAGATCGGGGTAACAATAATATTTGTAGATGAAAGAATACAAACAGGTACAAAATATTGAATTGTACTACATTGTACCATAATTTTGTGGGATTGTACTAAATTGTACCAGTGGAGGTCAAATGTACCAAAATGGTACAATTCTACCACTTTTGGCATCACTGGTGACTTGGTGATTTATTGCAATTACTGTTCGTATTGGGTTTCATTTATTTATTAATACTGACTTATAGTAGTTTTACGCTTCAAAAATTATTTGACTTTATTCTGCTTACCTTTGGTTTAGCAGCTCTTTACTTTTCTTTAAACATTATTTTTTGTAGAATTTTTTTTTTTAAATACATTTTTGTTTGTAGAACTGAAAATGATCTTTTCCATTGGTTAAAAAAAAAAAATCGTCGGCTTGTCTCTATAAAAATCAGATTGTGGCATACTATTTATATATTGACAACCTTAAATAATAGTCGTACTATTATGCTTGGATTAATGGGTACGAAGAGAAATATTAGAATACAAGGGTTTAAAATCCGCATAATGATGGGGTTCCCTACGGCTGACAGAATTTAAACCTACGTCATGTCACATCCTTGAGTATAGGCAAATATTGAACAATTATATCTCCCACCACATGCCCTGAAAGTTTCAACTTACTTCCCTTAGCCTTTCATGAGATATTGCAGATACATTCTTTTAAAAACCGTGGATGCACGTTCAATTGCCTACTCAGCAAATCCCGACAATTTAACTTAATACCCTTAGCTGCTCCTAAGATATTTTAGGTATGTCCGCTGGACGAAATTGGATGCAAATAGTGCCTTTTACTTCAGCTAAACATCCTCAAGAATGTACTGTCAAGGCTCCCTGGCCCTTTTCTTTCTTTTTTTAGATAAATGACCTGTTTTCTTTTCTTAATTAGATTTGGTTAGATTTGCATATAATATAACTTTCAATTACAAGTTAAAGTCTCGTTGCCAAGCCAGTAACTTCGCAATAAGTTTTTGGGATAAAATCTATTTCTGTCTGTCTAAACTTGGCCACTGATAGTTAATGGTATTCAAAAAGAGTTTGATTTTGAAGCTTTCATGGGAGTCCGTTTTCCCTCGAAAGAGACAGCTAGAGATATTAGTGGTGACATAGAGTTTGGCACCCTTGGCCCATAGTTCCACCCTTTTAATCGTTTGATCACATTACCATACCCTAACGAAACCGCCAGCAGCACTGATGTGGCGTTGGAGAACAAATAGTTGTGCCAGCGTTGGACCCAGCTATAACAGTGGTGGCAGCTAGTTAAGTAAAGGTACCAGGAGATAGCTAAAAGAATCTGTGTCGTCCGAAGATACGAATTAATTAGCCTACAACAGTAGGCTGTATAAAAAAGCGGAAAAAAGGACGGAATCAATTAAAATTTTACGAAACTCTGAATGGGTGTAGCCTAGTTAAAATAAAATTTTACGAATCAATATATCACGCAACAAAATAATTTGCGAAGAAAATCGGCTAATTGAGACGTAGCAATCTATCACGATGTATCACCGGAAATACAGTTGACCATTTGAAGAAGTATTTTGATGTTAGCAGAATTTGAAATAATGTCAGTCGGAGGTAATACAGATACGGAACGAAAGAAATATGGAACGAACGGATTCAGAAAAGGAATTGAAAGATTATAACGACGAAAGGAATCAAAGTAGACGGAGTAGCAGGAGTAGTGTGGAATTGGGATCCAGCAAGGGGTCTCGAAAAAGTAGTCATGTAGATATGACACGACATATATTAAATTCATGAAAGAACAAAGAATAGTGAGGGAGAGAAAAGAGGAGGTTGACAGAAAAGAAAGGGAGAAAGACAGAATAACTAGAGAGGCAGATGAAGAGAGAGATCGACTAGGGTTCAGAAGAACCATCATAGGTCTAATAGAAGCCCGCTGGGAAATACCAGAGAGTGGGATTTTATCACAAATCACTTCTAGGCCATCGGATGGCCATAGTAATTTGTGTAAGAATCAGTAGAGAAAGAAGGAAAATTATCAAACCTTAAATGCTAAGCCAGAAAAACATGCTACTTAGTTGAATTTCTGGAAAAGTTGATAGATATTGAAGTTTGGGTTGGATAGGAAAAGCTTGGGAAGGAATCCAAGATTAATCCTATCAACTCTAAGAGAGACTTGGTCTCCTTTTTTTTTGGGGGGGGGGGGAGGAGGGAGGAACCCCTTTGGGCCCCTTTTGGCCATCTGGAGTCCTTGGGCGATACTCTCTCCTAGGCACTTCATGGTTCACCTAAATCTTTGTCCAGTAACCCTATTCACGATTTAACTCTTCAGGGGGATTAACAATTCTTGCCTGCAAACCTTATTCATTGACCGACATATCCAAATTTCATCTTCAGTTAGTATCCACGCCCGTTCTTCATTTGACTATCCAGGGGTCCGATCTCTATTGAATCTTAAAAAGTGAACGAAAACTTTCCACTTCCAATCAAATAATCCCTCTCCGAAGTTTATACGAGCACGAGCATCCCTTTCATAAGAATCATATAAGCCCAAAGGACAACACTTACCACGCCTATCCCCCGGGCCAAGGGGGGGTGTGTTGAAACCGGAGTTTCTGTTACCTAATTTTGAACAGTTTTAAAAAAATGGCTATCTTAAAATTTGTAGCGGATTGGTTTGGGGAAAAAGGGGTGGGGGAGGGAGCTAGTTGCCCTTAAATCTCTTGACTCTTAAAAAGCGAACTAGAGCTTCCAATTTCCAATCAAATGAGCCCTCTATGAATTTTTGCACGAGCATCCCTTTCATAAGAACCATAAATGCCTTCAGGTCATAGCTTAGAACGCCTTTCGCTGGGCCCTGGGGGATTGTATTGACAGCAGAGTTTTTCTCATCGGACCTTTGAACTATTTTTAACGAAATGACTATCTCAAAATTTTTATCGGATGGGTTTGGGGGAAAAGGGTGCGTGGGAGGGGGGCTAGTTACCCTTGGATCTCTTTTGGCTCTTAAAAAATGAACTTGAAGTTTCAATCTCCAATTAAATGATCCCTCTCTGAAGCTTATACGAGCATCCCTGTAATAAGACCCATATATGCCCAAGGGCGTAGCTTACAATGCCTTCCCCCGGGCCCTGGGGGGATGTGTCGACATCAGAGTTTTGTTATCTGACCTTTGAACTAATTTTAACAGAATGGATATCTCAAAATTTTATCCCATGTAATTGGAGAAAAAAGGCATGAGGGGGGGGCTAGTTGCTCTCCAATCTATTTTGACTCTGAAGTTTTAATTTCCAATCAATTTAGCCCTCTCTGAAGTTTTTACGAGCATCCCTTCTATAAGAACCGTACTGGCCCCATGGCATGAGTTATAACGCCTGCCCGAGCCCTGGGGGCTTGTATTAACCCCAGAGTTTCTGTTATATGATCTTTGAACTATTTTTAACAAAATTGCTACCTCAAATTTTTATCGGATGTATTTCGGGGAAAAAGGGCACGGGGGGCTAGTTCCCCTTCGACCACTTTTGACTCTTATTAAGGGCACTAGAACCTTCGATTTCCAATCGAATGATTCCCTCTCGAAGTTTATACGACGACCCCTTCCATATGACATGCTCTCGGGAAAAATAATTCTAAATAACAAAACATTGGAACCTCATAGCCTTCACTATATTCAACGCTATAGCGTTGCCTCTGATAAAAAGTGAACTCGAACTTTCAATTTCGAATCAAACGAGCCCCTCTGAAGTTTATGCGAGAACCACTTTCATAAGAATCATATATACCCCCAGGGCATAACTTACAACACCTGCCCCCGGACCTGGTTGAAGGGCGTTGACACCTGAGTTTTTGTTATCTGAGTTTTCAACTATTTTAAAAAAAATGTCTGTCTCAAAATTTTATCGGATGCAATTGGGGAAAAAGGGATATGGGGGGGGGGGCTAATTACCCTTTGATCTCTTTTAACTCTCAAAAACTGAACTAGATCTTTCAATTTCCAATCAAATGAGACCTCTCTGAAGTTTTTACGAGCATCTCTTCTATAAAAACAATATTTACTCCCAGGGCATAACTTACAAGGTCTGCTCTTGGGCCCTAGGTGGTTTTGTCGACCCTGGATTTTTCCTTATATGATGTTGGATTATTTAAAAAAATGAGCCCTCTCTGAAGTTTATACGAGCATTCTTTCCATAAGAACCAAATGTGCCCCCAGGGAATAACTTACTTACAGGGCATAACTGTCCATGGGCCCTGGGGGGTTGTGTCCACACTGGAGTTTTAGGTATATGATCTTCGAACTATTTTTAACAAAATTGGTATTTAAAATTTTTTTATGCATTTGGGAAAAAGGGACGTGGTTTGGTTACCCTCTGATCTCTTTTGACTCTAAAAAGTCAGCTAGAACTTTCAATTCCCAATCAAATGAGCCCTCTCTGAAGTTTATACGAGCATTATTTCCATAAGAACCAAATACACCCCAGGGCATAACTTAAAACGCCTGCCCCGGGGCTCTGGGGGGTTGTTACGATACCGGAGTTTTTGTTATATCCTTGAACTACTTTTAACAAAATGGATGTCTCGAAATTTTTATCGGCTGTATTGGGGAAAAAGACTTGGGAGAGGAGCTAGATGCCCTCAGATAATTTTTGACTCTTAAACAGGGGACTAGAATTCTCAATTTACAATTGAATGAGTCCCTTTCGAAGTTTATGCGACGACCCCTTCCATATGAAGTGCCTCTGGAAAAAAATAATAATAAGAAAACATAGGAGCAGTATGGACTACCATAGGCAACGATGTTATGTTGCTTCTGATTCAGTTTTATCGGGTGGCAGTAACTTTTCTGGTTTAGACCATATATCTTGTAATTTTAACTTTAAGCAACAATACTTTCTAATGGTTTACATCCACGATTCCAACTATGATTTGAAAATTAATATTAACAGCGTTGGCACATTTGCAGAAAGGTAGAGTCGTAGATGGTGCATAGTTAGTGGGTTCTTTTTCTTATAATAACACACCCAAATCATCAGAGAAGCTGCTAGTCTTAAATTTCAAATGGAAAACAATTGATAATGGTAATACGTGCTTGAAAAAGATCCGTTTTTTAGATTCCTCTAGTTTTTTCCCCAAATCAATAAGTCAATTCATGGAAGTACAGAAAAGCAAAGACTTTAATAGTTTTTCCCCTCCTTAAACAGCACATTCCAGATGATGAAATTTATGATTTATTACCGTGTAAGATAATATACCTGATGAGTACTACAACTCTGCCTCAAGGTTACGTGAGGAAAAATTGCCGCCCATCAAAGCTTTCTATGGTTCACTTCTCGATGATCAATGCTCCATTGCTGACTATGAATTTGCTTAAGAAAAGTTTGGGCCTAGAGAGGGAGTGAAACTGGGGAAGAGTATAGTAAAATGTATCCGGCAAGTAATATATTAACGTTGTCGGATATTGTATATAAAAACACGGACAAATTTTATGAGAAATTTGGCTTGGATTTGGAGTTCTATTTTTCAACTCCTCATTTGGTGATGGATCTAATTCTTAAAATCAGTAAAGAGAAATCAAGTCTGATTGCCGACGTGGATCAGCATTTATGTGTAGAGAGATGCGAGGAGGGTTTTTCACGTTGATCATATCCTGGAAACCGACCCAACTGGACTACGCACCGGTGAAAAGTCGGATGAGGCTCTTCTAGATATGAACTCCCTTTATCTGTCGTCGGCAATATCTCACTACTCTTTTCTTTATAGGAATTCCTAATGAATGGGAAATACTTTTGGTGCAACTCTCCCTGACAATGCCAGAGTTGAGGAGAATGGACCACAAAGAGGTTTTTTTTAATTCATGATGAAATATCAGTGGAACTTCATGACTCGGTAAAGGATTTTGTTTTCCCGTGCATAAACAGACCCATGGCTAACAGGGGCGGATCCAGGATTTTTTAGGGGGGGGGTGCATAATAGGTTGATTCAACAAACTTGCATTAGGAGCAATTTCAATTAACGCAAAATTGAGTTAATTAAGTAAATTACACTTCTTTAGACTACGCTAGGGGGGGACACGCCCCCTTTCCCCCCTCTGGATCTGCCACTGATGTCTAAGATCTCACTGATTCCATATAATATTTCTTTAGTAGAGGAGGGGGGTATGCACTGGACGCCTTCACATCTTCATCCGAAACAGAAAATTGTTGTACATTACGTTTTTTTTGGTGGATACTAGCCAGTGGTTTCAGGGCCACAAAGATTCAAAGAGCCCTCCAGTTCAATCAACAGCCTTACATAAAGACTATTATTGACACCTTTGTCAGGAAACGTTCTGAAGCAAAGACGAAGGCTGAAATCTTTAAGCTCATTTTAAATTCAGCCTTCGGTAAAATGTGCAAGAGTGGGCGCAATAGGAGTCATTGTGATGTTGTAACCGACCCAAAAGAATGTGCTCTAATCATTGCCGATCCGAACTTTACATCTTTCACCATCATAAATTCTATTATGGTCCTTTTGCATAAAAAAAGAATCGTAATGTTAAATAAAAACATTACCGCTGACAGTGCCATTTTATAAATTTCAAAAAAAAACTAATGTTGGAAGTTTATTAAAATTTGTGTAAGCTCCAATGGCTGGGGGAGGGACAAGTTCAAGTGTATTATGGAGACACTGATTCAGTCCTGGTTAAAGTTAAGACATAGAATATGTTGGACGATTTTGAAATCGGTAAGTATATTAGCTCTCTAATGGAGTACACCAAATGGGACAAGTCCATTTATACGGAGCTAGTGAAGCACCAAGCCTCAAATAAGATATTATTTCCAAAATCTGAGATGGGGATTGGCTTAGTTTCCCGCGGTGTGCTTGTAGGTCCTTAGGTGTGCTGTTTGCGAGCGCACAATGAGGCTATCAAAAAAGTCTGCAAGGGGGTGCCTACAGACTATATGAAGGAAAATTTCAACATGAGTGCTTATAGAGACTACTTAGAGAAAAATTTGGTTCCAAGAATGAAGGTCATGGTGATTTTCTCTTTTAATTTTGAAAAAAACAACATGGCTAGAATCGAGGGAAATACCATGTCGGTCATATCGAAAAAGGTCTATGTGTGCGCAAAAGGTGTAAAGGTACTATCTCATGCACATTACCTCATTTTGGACCGAAATGATTGTGTACGGTACATACACCATCTTGATCTGGAGAAAATTCAATAGTAGGCGGAAGATGGTCCATCCCAACAGTTTTCTATCAGTCCCCATCTCAACAGCAGACTTGTACGGGACGGAGTGTTTTTTATATGTTTGCGTAAGGCAGAATCCTTATTGCTTTTCATATACCAGTGTATTTTTTCTCAAAATAAAAATCATTTAATATTGTATTATGAATTTACCGTCAACCAGCCGACCGACGGGACCCCAGTTTCGGCCACCGTATTGG
>JAQQPU010027866.1:0-10809 GCA_029168905.1 Artemia sp. Kazakhstan ARC1039 | reverse complement strand
CTGTCCAAATACTTTACCCCCAGGCCACCCTCTGGATGTGCAAATATATAGCCCAAAAGTAAGTCCAGTTTATTCTGTCACCAGCCACTTGTTTTCCGCAGAGCTTTAGCTAATTGTCTCTTAATATAGACAGATAAAACCGGTTTGTTCTCGTGTGTTTAGCGTGTCTGCTAACCCTACAATTCATTGTTCTCCACTTACATCTTTGGCAAGTTCTGATTCCTGCTGTTTCTTGTAATTCTCGCTGCTGATTGCCTTCTAACTGGATACTTCTTTGTTCTCGCGGTCGTATATCTTCTAATCACACATTTCTCTGTTCTTCATTTTCATTTCGATTCGTTCTGATCTTCGTTGTCGCATGTCTTGTAACAGTATATTTTTTTGTTCTTCACTTTGGTTTTTGAGTCTTTGTGATTTTCACTGCAACTTATCTTTTAACTGTATAGTTCTATGTTCATGAATTTCGTTCTTGACTTGTTCTAATTGTCGGTTTTGCCAATATTTAAACCACATATATCTTTTTCTCTTTATTTTCATTTATCATTGCTTCAGATATCTTTCCAGTGACTTTTGCCTTCGTTGCTTGGATTGGGACCGATTGGGTCCTTTTTCTGGCACTGTAAGTAGACAAAAACAAACCGGGCCCTTAAAACAAGCCGAAAATATACAGCAGGCTTGAAGTATAAGCGTCGAGCACGATCCTATCAGAAACACTACAACAGAGGTTTCTGGCTACAACCTACAAAATGTGGAATTTTGCAATTTTTTCGCAGTAGAAAGATCGTGAATTTAGGTTTATTGGATTTAACTAAGCTGATTTATTTTATTTTTTACGAATCTAAGTTTAGTGATGAGCAATTGCGTATGGGTTATTATGGAGAGGGACGAGTGACTCATTGCTTAGGCAGGGGTGGAGGCAGATACCTAATAGACTATATTTTTATACGTAAACTCCTAATTCTCCATGAGCCTTCATCTAAATGTAGAAAGAGGCAGGAAGGGGGAGTTTGACCTTAATTAAGTACTTCTCTATGCAACATAAAGTATTACATTCCCACGCTTACCGGCGGAGAGATGGAAAAGGCGAGAGGGGCCTGGAGCCCCACCTTCATATTTTTTTGGGAGATACTATTCAGAACTTTGTTTTCAGCAATTTTTAATTGTAATTTTTCTCTTTTTCTGTTTAAATAATATTTCAACGCAATAAAATAAATGTATATAATGTATTTATTAATCAGAGAATCCTATAAAAGTTGTAATGGCTTCAGCTATACAGAAGATCAAAAGTTGCATAGAATTCCCATTCATATGAACCATAATACCCTTCTTTGTCCACAAAAAATTATGCAGCAGAAATATTAATAAGGATTTACTGAATAAAAATACTATTCATTGCAAATTTTGACCGCTTATTCAAATTTTGTCTAAAATTTAAATTTTGAACATCAATCAATAAATACTTTATATACATATGTTTTAATATATTGAAATAGTGTATATAAATAGAAAATGATAAAATATTAAAATTTAAAATTGCTAAAAACAAAGTTCCTAGTAGTATTTTCCAAGTGGGGCTCCTGGCCCGCTTTGAATTTTCCACCGCTCTTCCGGTAAGCATGGGAATGTAATATTTTATGCTACATAGTCCCCCCCACCCCTTGCTATTTCTACCTTTATCTGAAGGTTCATGGATAGTTAGCAGTTTAGGCATTAAAATGTGCCCTTGTAGTGATCTGCCCCTACCCCTACAAAGACAATGGCTCACTCCCTCCCCCTTTATGATAGCTGATACGAAATTATATATTATTAAACGTAATGTTATAAGAAATAAAGTGAATCAGCTCAGTTAAATCCAGTACTGCCACCCTGCTAAATTATTTTTTTGAAAACACAAAGAATTTCGTCAGTATTTTCAGTTTTGCAAACAGTTTATGGTTTTGTCTCCAACAGCAACACTCAATACCACTTATTTATCAAAGCCCAGAAAACTGTCAACGTGTCCGTGCTAAAGCTTGAAAGGACAGTTGTGCCACGTTGGTCTTACTGGTATAGATCAGTGGCTAAAATTCTGGCAAGGTATGACATACGGCCTGACAGGTATATTAGCAAACTTGGACTACATACTCGCAGTTCTGTGAGTATGCAGTCCAAGATTCTTCTGACAGGGAGGAAGCAGAAGAAGCTACAGGTCTTGAGAATCAACTAGAGTCGTTTCCCTTCATATTCAGTTTGCACGTCATTCACGAAGTTCTTGCAGTGATCAACCCTCTTTCTGAATAACTGCAGGCTCCAGATCTGATCATTTCAGGCACCTGCACTTTAATCACCACAACAAAAAACAACTGAAGACAATTCATGATGTCGAGTATTTTCGAGCCTTATACGGCAAGTCTAAGGAGATGACTTTTAATGTCGGAGCTCATTTGTCGGAAACAAGCACTCTTGCTTACACCATACCAGCAAAATCAAAACGAGTTCAGAAGATATTCGGAAAACTCAGGGACTATTTTACAACTTCAACACTTGGAAAGCACAGCACTGAATCTTAGGGCAAAAGAACAGAGAAGAGAATGCGAAGAGAGTTCTACAAGGTTTTGGACAGAGTGGTAAATGAGTTTGAAGAGCATTTTTCTGTCCTGATGCCAGTACTAGAAGCCACACGGTGCTCTAACCCCAAATCCGAAGACTTCATGAACACAGATTTACTTCTCGAGATTGCGACAAACTTTGATAAGGCTGTCATTGATGTTATAGAGCTAAAGAGTCAAGCTTTGACAGCTCGTGCATATGTGTTGCAGCTTCCACAGAAACTAGCAAACGCTTTAAATCTATCTGAAAGCCTAGGAGGATTGAAAGAAGCGTATTCTGAGGTTCTTGAGGTCGTGAGGGTAGTTCTCGCACTCACGCTCACAACATGCTCAAAAGAACGATTTTTCTCTGTGTTGACATTTGTGAAGGATTACCTTCAGACAACAATCGGCAACGAGCGACTTTTGCATTTGCTTCTTATGTTCTCTGAAAAGGCTGCAGTGAAGGAGCTCAACTTTGAAAAGCTTGTGGACGACTTCGCAAAAATGAAGCCAAAGAGATATCCATTGCTTAAGTAGCTCCACGTAACTTTCAGTTTTTAGTTTATTTGGTAAATGTCCCATCTTGAAATTTGATCCCTAACCAGGTTGTAAAAGGCAAAATCTAAATAAATTATGTTGCTTTCATGTGTATTCAAAGACTAATCTGAACAGTAGTCTACCGAACCAGAGTAATTACATTTTGTCTGGACGAGGGCCCAAAATTGATCTTTGGCCCCCCTGAGGTTTTTTGAAATGGCACCACTGGAAAAATGACAGCTTCAGACAAGCATTAACAATTTTCAACATAATAGGTGACAACACATTGATATTTTTTTCAAAACTAAATTAAGGATCCCGTCCGGGCCATCTGCTTTCATTGAGCTTGTATACCTTATAGTTTCTTGTAGTCTTGTAGACTAACTTTGTTTACACCGTTTTCACTACTATTTAACACGATTGAAACTTCTTGTCTAAGATTACGATGATAAACCCTGTCACAGGATTTCCTGCTTCATTCACTGAGGTAGTGTATGCTCTTTCATCTTGCTTGATGCGGGTCGGCTGTTTAATAATTGGACTTGCATATTTTATGTATTGTGTGCCAGGAATCAGAGCTGCCTTTGGTTGATAAAAAAAATCCAGTCTCATGATTTGGCTCTTAGGATTGCAGATTTGTATTTTTTTTTTTTTTCATTAGTCCATTAACATTATTTATACTGTCATTCAACGGATACTGTCTACTTAATCGTTGAAGATGGCGGCATTCTATTCTAAGAAGACTTAGCTCCTGAGTCCAACCCCTAACGTACCTCGTGGCAATAGCAGAGTAAACAGGGGTAGATTCAGACATAGCTTTAAAGATTAAATGTGTCAAATATTTTGTAACTCGGTCTATTTCTGGCTCAAATATGACAGGGGCATAGCATAAATATCATCAACGTCATCCAACAAAATAGCACTGGAAGCACTCCAGTTGGTTTTGTTAAAATTAAATCTAGAATCAACGATAGCGACATGTTCACTAGGACTAAGCGACAACTTAAGCGTAATATAATTATGATCTGATAGGGAAGGGTAAATGGGCGCCCTTATGGAGGGAAGAGGGGGGCTCCAGTCCCCCCTTGCTGAATGATGCTGCCTTATATTTTATATTCTAGTTTGAGATTTCTATTATACAGCATTGGAAGTGCTGCTGAGACCAGCTAAGCCCCCCCTAAAATTCAGCCTATGGGCGCCAATGGAAGGGTAATCCTCAACCGCATGCCAATTCTACAATATCTGATACGCCTTGCACTTGTTAGAGTCACATCAGGACTGGAATACGATCCGTCATAAGTGAGGGAATCCACGTCATTTAATACTATTAAAGAGCTATTTGAGATGAAGTCTTCCAGTTCTTTACGTTTTACGTCAGTAAGCGCGTTAAATAGCCAAAGTTTGCTCTCTGCATTAAAGTCACCACTGATGACACAATTTGGGTAAAATTTCAAGCGGTCTATAATAGACAGCTGCTTATTTAAAGAAGTTTGAGAAGGGGGGTAATAAACTGAAGCTACTATTAGACGCCGGTTTTTAAATAGACTGAGACGATAACATATTCATTCGTTGACTGTTCGTAATGTAAATCACTTCTCAGTGACTTTTTTACAAGTACTGCTGCACTAAGGAATTTATTTTTCTTCGTCAAAATTGGAGAAAACTTTGAACTGATTCGTGACACCAGAAATTTTTCCAAATTTGCTAATATACGGCTCTAATCTGGTAAGGTGTGACATCTGGTAAGGTATGGTATAATATACGGCCAAATTTGCTGTGGTCTACATTTATGGTGTGTAATCGATAATATTTTTCTTTTAATTGATCACTTATTTCTTGGGCAATTTGACAGTTTTTATAGTCGTACAATGGATGTGGTTCACATTTGAGCCGTCGTTTATAGCATGGACGGCAAAACGGAAGGCTAATGAACGATTTAGTACAATCATTATAATCATGGTCACCTATGCACCAAGAGGAGGTTAAATCACCACTGCACTCAGATTTCTTGTGGCCGAAAAGGCAACAATTGGGTGCATCATGTAAGGTTGATATAATCCTCGCAGTATAGACGAAAAAATCCAAAATTGAGGCCTCCTCTTTTTAAAATTTCTGCTCAGATCTTAGGGCTCATTTCCAATATTACGCTGCAGCTTTTTCCTTTTGCCACAATGGTAACCACTTCTAAGGTTTCTCCAACAGTAACAAGGTTTATAAGATTTGAATTACTTTGTCGTACAAATTCTTTGCCCTCTGATTTACTTTTAAATATAGCCTAAGAGTACCATTCACAAGCATTCTTGGCAGGCGTTTTTTCACTTACCTCGGAGTATATTTTAGTCCTGCTGAATTTTCATTGAAAACACAAAGAGTATTGTTCAAATCTTGTTTTGGATCAAGTTCAACAATAATTTTACCTTCTCTGACTTGTCTGATTTTTTTAGCTGAGAATTTGCTGATATCTGTTCTGATTATTTTGCTGATATCTTGCACAACTTTTGCGGGGTGGTCCCATATTTTTGATATGATCAATACCTTCATTACTACTAGGCTCAAGAATGATATTAAAGGTTTCAGGGCCTTTCAAAACGCTAGAGTATGGTCTACGATTTTCAGAGGAGGATGGAGCTACTGTGTCTTTATTTTCCAATTTTTGTTGTAATTTCATTATATTTTGAACATTATCATTCTCGTTGCGCAGGAGATTTGCGTTTTCTTCTAATACCTGATGATGTATAAATTGAACTCGCTCGCAAAATTCAAATGTATAGTCCCAACCTCGTGTAATTTTTTTTAACATTGCTGAGAATTCCTTTTAGGGCACTAATTAAAGTACCAATGCTAGTTTCATTTTCTACACCTAACTGCAAAAGGGCATCATCAATAGTTGGACTATCTAATAAATTTTCTACTATTAAAAATACTAGTAAAATCCTTTCATAGCTATGTATATCCCTAACACCAGACCCGAACACAATTTACATCATCTTTTCGCCAGATGCTTACAGAACGGGTATCAGAACTAGACTCTCTAGTAGTTAAGGCCTTAAAATGTGATCTTGTAGTCAGCTGCCCCTACCCTCACCAAGACTTTATAATAGCTGATATGAGATTATACATTACTAAACGTAATTTTATAAGAAATAAAGTGAATCAGCTTAGTTAAATCCAGTACTGCCACCCTGCCGCATTACTTCCTCTGCAACTGGGAAGTATAAAACATAGTTTTTTTTGGTACTTTTAAATCGATTGGCTTCTCAGAATTTTAAATTTATTGCATATTGCTCCTCTCTGAGGTAAAGTTGTGGCTTAGTGTTATTAAATTACAGAAAACAACTCTTTCTCACGGCACAATCTTTATGGTCACTTAAAAATAAACTTTTAATTTACGTTTGAATAAGCAGTCTCCCAATTTTCTAGGACTTCTGCTTTGATACGATCATCCCTGGAAAAAAAAATGTAAATATGCATCCACGATCTGTTCTTGAAAAAACTGTAAAATTCCACAATTTGTAGATTGTAGCTTGAAACTTCTGCGGTAGAGTTCATTGATATGATGAATCTAATAAAGTGATTTTCGCTAAGATCGATTCCTATTACGATCAACCTTAGGAACAAAACAAAAAACATACATCTACCATCTTTTCTTCTGGAAAAAAAATTAAAAATTCCACATTTTATTAGAATGCAACTTGAAACATTTATGGTAAGATTCTCTTACCATACGGTTAATCTAACAAACGATTTCCACTAAGATCGCTCGCTTTTTGGGATGTTTCGTTCTTTTTTCGAAAATTAGACAAATTTTCTCAAATTTGTAGCTTTTGGTAGGTAACAATAAACTGAATGAATTTTGTGCATTTAGAATCAGTATAAAAATTCAATTCTGTTATGTGTCAACTGTCATCAAAATTCCGTTTTTAGTTTTGGTGAATGAAGGCCCGAGTTGCCTCTTACTTGCAGTTTGTTATAACAGCCTATTTAAATAGCGACGAAGAGCCTATTTGATAAAATTCTCTTGTGATAAACAATTTTATTGGAAGCTATTCATTTTTTTCAGCTGAATTTGAGTGTCGAAAGAAAGGTTGTCAATTTGACACCTGTATTGTAAGTTTAAATTTTGTTTTTCTTTTGCTATTCTGTTTTTTTTTTCAAATGTATGAAGATTTAAGAGATTTTAATTCGAGGGGAAAATTGTCTTCTTATGAAAGAGGTATATTTTACATAGCCATTATAAAATCAAGACGGGGTGTCTATGTAGACAGGGTGAGTTTTATGTACAGGCCCTTAGAAATGTAAAGATCTTGCCGACTTCCCATTTTAGGGGCTTTTGAGATCTTAGAAATCTGTTGATCAAGAGAAAATTAAATGAACTTCCAGGAATAAAATCAGAGCCTAAGATATCCTCTTGGAAGCCTTTCTAGTTCCTATCTCTACTCTTCCTGTAGCATATTCTAAGGCTTAGGAAATTGCATAAAGCTAGTGTACACTCCTATTGTATTCTTGGAAAACAATAAATCTCTCCATAATTTCGGTTTGATTCTGATTTTCTTTTACTCCAACGCTTGGATATAATGGATTAAAACTAAATACATAATAATTAAATATATTATAGATAACATGGATTGATTCCTTTGCCAGGAATCTTGACCATTTAAAATTTACTGAATTTTGTTTAATTTTGCATGCAAATTTAGTTACTCTTTTTATTTGAGAATTTTTTTCCAATTATAATTAAAAATAAACTTACTCCTAAGAAAATATATCCTAAAATATATTCTCGTACTTCCCAGTACTATTCTGGGGCCTGCCCTTCCCCTCCTACAAAATTTTATGCGGGCCTCTGTGTTATTTTTCCATGACGATAATAATTAATGTTGATAATGTAAACCTGATCTGTAAAGGCTCTATGTATTCTGAGTTTTCTTCAGGTCACTAAATATGGAATAGAAATTTAAACCTACTCAAAATCTGAAGATGAACTAATACATTTTACTGTTAATACTTATAATACTTGTGTATTATGGTATATTGTGTAACACTTGTGCAAGCAGTTGAATTTAATAAATTAGTTTTAATTACTTAGTTGAACAAAATTGCTTTTTTTAGTTAAACAGTATTTCGAGCCAAATAAACAGAGACTTGGCACATATCTGATGCAGATTTGAAGGATTGGAAAACATTGGAAGATCAAGGGTCATTTCTAGTTTTTTTGGGGGGGGGGGAAGTTCGATATTTGAACGAGGGGTGTTTTTATCGTCGAAGTATTTGATCTTGCAATAGTTAAAAAAAAAAAAAATCAAGAATGAACCATCAACTTTTTTCAATTTAAGTTATCCATCTCACTTCTTTCGAAAAAAGTTACTTTACATTAAAATTTAGCCAATGTATTGTTAATTTTGTCATTTTCATCGGCAGTTAGAAAATGACTAATACAATCAATACATTGTGTATGACTAATACAATCACTTTTGAGTCTCAAAAAGACACTAGAATTTTCAATTGAAAGAGCCATCTCTGAAGAGGTGCAATCCATTCCATGCAAAGTGGCCGGAAAAAAATCATGGAAAATACATCGCTCTTTACTAAGCTTTTATCAAGGGTTGCACACTTTAATACTGTCTTTAGTAACTTATAAAAAGCATGTAGATATAAAAATTAGCTCTCAAAGATATTCCAGGGCTCCACAAGCAGCAACAGAAAAAAGAGACATGTCTGCTTCCCATATAGAAGTGATTTTTCTTGTGGGTTAAGATAGGGGGGGGGTGTTATTCCCCAATGCAATTTCTTCAGCTATGGGAAATCCAATGGTGTATTTTTTATTTGGATACGGCACATTTTTGTTGGGTTTTCCGCTGTTTTTCAAAACTCCAATAAATTTCTTTTCACAATTAAGTTTTACTACTAAGATTGATTGAAAAGTATTTAGCATTCTTGAATCAGCTTCAAATCACAACTCTTCCTCCCTCGACTGTTTTTTTTATTTTATTTTAAGAGTTCCTCCTTTTAATTGTTCTGAATACAAATTCATGATTTGACCGACAATTCCTATGTTCTATAATTCTGTGCTCGCAGTCTTCACGACTGTTCTTGAATCTGTTTGAATATCACAAATCAGTCCATCCCATTCAGTCAGGAGTTTGCCGATAATGTTTATATTTTCTCTTACTTCTTTGGGGTATTTATGTATTATAGCCTAGCCAGTACCTGATTGTGGAAGTGCTTCCCGATTCACAGAAGAAAATTCACGGATCACTTGTACAATTTCAAATTGAATCTTCATAGCTTGTAGGCTTTGACAGCTTGTTTTGGTAGTATGAAAACATACCCAACTGCGTATTTGATACTCATTTATCACTATGTAAAAAACACCACAGTCACATGCATTTTGATGCTGTGATAATAGTTTTGCCGTACTCTAATCAGAAGCAGCGTAATAGCGCTGCCTAAGTAAAGAACGATGTTGGCACAATGTATTATTTTTGGTTTCTTTTTGACTAGGGCACTTCGTATCGAAGGAGTTGTCATAAAAACTTCAACAAGGGCTCATTCGATTGGAAATTAAAAGGGCTTGTGCCCTTTTTAATAGTTGAAATTGATTGGAAGGCAACTAACACCCCTCTTGTGGAAAGTTTTTTTTAATTAGTCCCCAAAAGGAACAGATAAGTGCTGCTACATTAAAATGTGACTGTTTTAGGCCACTAATCTTCCGCATTCTAGCTCTCCCTTTACCTGTTATAACTGCATGTACATCTTGATACCTACCGGCCCTTTTTACATTCTTTCTATCCAACGAATTATCGCTTTCGAGATAATTTGGCTATTTGTCCGAGAGTTGGACAAATATTCACTTTTGGTTGAAGAGAAGTAAAGTTGGCAAACATCTGTCCACAAGAACGAAGCATGACGACAGCTTAAAAGTAAATTTTCACATTTACTTTTGAAACTCAATTAACTTTCCGTCTTAACAAGTTTTGAAAGCAGCAGCAGGAGAGCTTCTGCTCAATATTTGAAGCTACTTTTTGTTTCTTGTGGACACACTCGCCCACAAAGCGGGATAGGATTTTATTTTTTTAAAGGCATGATAAAATCATTAAAATGCACTAATTGAATTTGATATCAATTTCCAAGGTTACCAATATCTTTGTCTTGTAACATTAAAAATCAGCATAGAATAAAAGTTTTGACGAGAATGTAGGACATAATGGTATTCATAAAGCAATTGGAACGCGGGAATTTTTGGAGCCAATAAACTCACAATCTAGCTGTCAAAATAACCTCTTCATATCGATGTTCAAAATTGAACTGAATAAAAAGGTGTTCAAATAAAATTCTTTATCACGACTTACGAGAGAATCTTATAACATTTGATGAAATGTTATAATCTTCTTAAAATGATGCTTTTACTAACATGGAAGAAAGGTCTGTACTTTAATAATCTATACCTGGCTTCTGATGGGTAGAAAATAATTGAGACAAAAATTTGGGGAAGTAGTGAAAAATTAATGTCAAGTAAAGTAAGTGATAAATCACTAGGGGTGGTAACCCGGGGTGAAATCTGATTTTCTTTCGGGGAGAATTTCAGGAATATCCCCAAAAATTCGGGGATAGTGGAAGCACTGGCATTTTCTGACAAAATCTATCGACAAATTCCGCTAAGCAATCAAAATGCCAAGTGACATGGTTACCCATCTTTTGCACG
>JAQQPU010027865.1:0-10809 GCA_029168905.1 Artemia sp. Kazakhstan ARC1039 | reverse complement strand
CCCCCCCCCCCTTGCCGGTGCCCATGGCTGGCATCATTAGCCATCCACTAAAAATTTATTTTGATGGCGAAAGGTGAAGCTGGAAAGGTCTCAAAGGGAAAGATAATATAATTAAAGAGGTTTTTTTTTCTTAAAGTATTTTGAATTCGGAGCCGACAGCCTTGGATATAATGGCTTCACACAAATCATTCTCTTATGCCAAAATGAGTCGCAAGCCCTCGAAGTTGTAATTCTCTGGTACTGAATTTACTGTTTAGGTTTCACTTAGGTTATGTAGTAAAGAGATTTCATGTGCTAAGCAAAAGACTAGTGCATTTATGAAAGAGGAAACCCTTCTTCCTTTTAAGGAGCTTAAGTGAGTATTTCAATGGCATTTCCTAAAACAAGGACCTGGGTAGGCCTAAAGATTTGCAATTGATTCATTTTCGATCGCAGCATTGCTGACATTTAATATATTGATAAGAGCTTTCAGAGTCCACCCAGAAAGTACAAAATATAATAGAAGGAGTAGTGAATGTGACTAGTGAGTCAGGACTTGTGATAAGTATCTCCAAGGCGAAGTAACTTTGAAACAAAGAGATTGCTTCAACATACCTCAATGGAGAGCCTATTGAGCATATGGAAGAGTTCAGATACCCAGGGTCACTGGCAGATGGTAAAGGTGGAGTTTCTGATGAGAACTAAAAGAGGATTAGGAAAGCTTGGTCTGTCTCTGGCTAGCTCCTGCAAAAAAAAAATATAATGGAATAAACTTCGTGACGAAACTCCAGATCTCCTCAGCATGCGTTCGTACACTCACGACCTGAAATGACTATGGGTCAGTTAAATAAGATAGATATAATTCAACGAAAAAAAACTACAAAAACGACTCAATAACACAATCCCCACAAAGGTTCCACGGTCCGTAAAAGAGGGGGATCACGAAACCCAACTTTCAAATAAAATGGTAATCATTTAAGCACGTAAAGTTCAAAAATATCTACTCACAAAAATAGAGAGAAAAAAAAGAAGAAGAATATACAGAAAGAAAGAGAGTTCATTCTAATATGACAAAACTCACAACTAAAATCCGGCGATGCAGATCTCCACAGGCTTGGCGAAAAAGAAGAAAAAATAAAGAAAGAAAAAAGATCGGCATTTAACAAATTACCCTGCCATGACTAAGAAAAGACGTCTTAAGTGGCTAAAGACGCTGACATGCCTGGTACTTTTAGCAGCGCATCCCCTCTATACCTCCGATTCTTCATGGAAGAAAAACCAGGTGGTAAATTGAAATTCTGGATTAACGTAGTCAGAAATAATATTGAAGCGCTTGAGGGTTTCCATTGTCTTGGTCGCTTGTATAAAATGGCGTGGTTGGAATTTATTTGACTACATCGAAAATACAGAACTTAACATTAGCATCTGATCTAAGACTCTTTTTAGGTCGAGTTGGGCTGAACAGTCTTTGTCTTGTCTTAAGTAATTGAGTAAGTAAGCTTGCAATATCGAAGTCAAGCTGGGCCCCGAAACTCAGTGCTAGAAAAATGTCTCGTAGACTGCTTCAAACAATGTCGTGAATTCGCCTTTTGAAAACAAAAATGTCGTAACCGCACTTTTTAAAATTCCGAGAAAAGCGCAATTGAAAAAATCAGTTTTGTGGAGGTGGACGTAAGTTAGATAGAAAAACGGATAAGACGTCAATTTAAAGCCGCTAGTAAGGGAAACCTCTTGGCAGAATTTTGGTCCTGTTGGTTGAGATTTACTAGGTCAAAATGCTGAACAAAAAACGTATACGACATTTTAGCCTGCCCTTTTTTGCTGCTAAAGTAGTTACGACAAAAGCGCAGAGAGTGCTTAGGTTCCTTTGCCATTTTGTTACGACAATTCTTCTTCAGTATGTTCTCAGGAATAGCCAAGGCTTATCTTAAGGCTCAGACGTGGCGTTTCTACCTTTTTGTACTATTTTGGTAGTTTAAACTGAATTTAATACGTAGTGATTATAATACAACTTCAGAAAACTCGACTACTTGGTAAAAAAAAGCAAGGTAACTTATTGGGTCTTTACTGACTGCCTTACCCCTTTCTCAGGTTTTTTAATGGAGGGGGGGTGCAGCTCCTTCTTCTGCGATTGCTCTCTATACTGCAGTGGGTGGGTGTCTGTTGTCTTGATTCATGCTTAAAAAACAAACTTGTAGTACTCCACATTTAGAGGAGACAGAAACCTGTAGGCTGATTAGACATCTTTAATTTTTTCAATAGGAATAACAGATTTGAAATCGAACAGCTTTGGGACAACAAGAAACTTAACAACTTTTGTGGAAGAAGTGTCTTTCCTTGCTTTAATTTTACCCTACATAGCAATGTTTATTTCACAGACTGATTCATGAGAAAATGACAGTTTGTAACCGATTCTTTTTGATTAGCCTTGTTTAAACTGAAATTGTTTAACTTTGGAAATTGGATCACTTAGCTTATTTATAGATCTTGGAGGCCAGCTGAAAATCCAGCACTTTGTTCATTTGATGAAGAAGCTTCATTCATTTGATGTAGTAACTGACCGGAGGTTAATCCTCCGGTTAGTTACGACAATTTCCGCTTTCACAAAAGTGAAAAACATGCATTTATGATATCGTTGATTTTTTGATTTTCTCAGCCGGAAGGCATTGTACAACCAAACGAACTGCACCAATAGAAAGCTCGTAAAAAATAGCTCTAGTAGGGCCCGTAACTCAATTTTGACTAGGGGTGTCAGTTACGACATTCTTGCTTTCACAAGGCGAATTATTCATTTAAGAGAGGTTCAATTAAAAGATATACGAAAACTAACTCTTAAAAAAACGGCAAGTTTCGAAAACTTATGAAGCTATGCCGGCATTACCATATAATTTGCTAGTTCTCATTATTCTAAATAGGTTAAAAAACTTTTCAATATTCAAACCCCAGGTTTCGTTTTTAATCCTTTTTCTCAGTGAGCATTTTGACGAAACCACAAAGTTAAGTGTTAATCAAAGGGTTCGACAATAAGTCAAATTTGTGTTTTTCTTTCTTTCTCTTTTTTGTTTAATATTTTATGGATTTTTATGGCTTGATCACCTGCTGATAGCTCAGAAACCATTTTGTTTAAATTTTTGTATTTGTAGTTTTGATTGTTTTAGCTTATTTTGAAAATACACTCACATTTACTTGATTTTATAAATATCGAGGCTGAAGCAGTTACAAGTACCAAAGCGAAAAAATAATGATGTATGAGATCATAAAAGCTGATCTGGTATTAATCCTTATTTTCAGAGAATAGCCTAATAGAAAACTAAGTCAATTCTTAATAAAGTGCTTCAATACTAAATCCGAATTCTAGTTTTTTTCCTTTAGCTTGATTTTTAAGATTTTTACAAGCTAAACATATTTCCATGGTTCTAAAACTAAAAGTATCCATTTGGATGCTTTTATCTCTTCGGTTAGTTCTGGGCCAGAGATTGGTTCTATCGCGTCAAAGCCATTGCATATGATCGTTCCTCATGGAACACTTCTGTTGCTGAAATTATGGATGCCGGGCCATGCAGAGCGGCTTTTAGTCCCAGTAAAAAAAGAACGTAAGTCGCAGCTTTTTTACTTAAAACAATTGATTTGAAAAAAAATGCCAAAAGTGTCTTTTTTTCAAAAAGTGATCTATTCAGACCCCAACGTATCACCCATGGTGACAAAGTGACAAATTAGCACTAAAACTGTCGATTTGGAAGCCTTGCTTGGCTGTCACCACCACAGACAAATAGCATATGATGTATCACAGATTTTGTCTGTGGTCACCACCGAACCGACCCTCGTCAATAAATTGCAAGGCAATTTTCTTTTCAAAAAGATCATAACGTGACTGAGTTGAATGGATTCTTTTAAAGATCTTAAGTAAACTGTTTACTTTAAAATCATTTAGATTAGATTTTCTGTTGTTAAAGGCTAAATTGAATAAATATTTGTATTCTTAATTGTATTTTTTTTTCCGCGATCCTGTTACAATAAGCTAGGATCAGTAAAATTTTCAAACTTTTGACTCATTTGCTAGCAGAAAAGTAAATACACCACTCAATAAACCTCAGTAAATACACAACCAAAGCATTGCAGTCAACATATACAAGATTTTTTAATTGAAATAGGGACAAGATGAATAGCCTGTGTTAGGCTACTCAATTCCTTTTGTATGTTCTTTTCAAATAGGTCTATAACCTACTATCCTATTTGTTTGCAAATGCATCCCTCTCCCCACCTGATGGTCAAATATATAGCCCTAATAATGTTTTTCCTCATTAGCCTACATTAATGCAGTCAGACCTTCTAGATCCTATAGCCTATTAAATGGGTTATCTTCTCAGTTTACAATTTGTCTATTTATTATTTGAAATAGCCTAAATATTATTATTTGGAACGATTTTGAAAAGTGTATAGTAATAGAAGGGAACATGATAATCTGATCAGTAGAAACATTATATACTTTATAAAGTAAGAATTTTATTGTTTTCTTTTACTTTTTAAGTATTCTATGGGCTATATATAGGGCCATCAGAGGGGAGAGAGGGTTAATTTACAAGTAAATAGATTATTACATTCAGAAAAAGCATATAATCAAGCATGGGTGTACATATCTTCTTATCTAGGTAGGGGCAGGCATTTCTGTAATGAAGGGTGGGGGGCTGAAGTTATATTGGCAGTTCACAAAACCTTACATTGCCAGCAAGTTCTATCATAGCTATGAAATCTTTATTAATAAATATTAATTAAAAAAAACTTTCAACAAAATAAGTTTTTCAAAGAAAACTAAAGAACTCCATTCAACAAAAAATGAGCGAAAATAAAATCAAATAATCTACCAAGCATGAAACTACCACAAATCAGCACTGATAAATAAATGAAACCCAAAACAAACAGAAATTACAATAAATAACCAAGTCAAACTCAAAACAAGCAGAAATTAACCTAAGTTGGGCTCAAAACCCCTATGCCTTCCCAAGGCCAGAACAAAATTTGCACTTTACTGAAAAAAAAATATAAATGTTTTTACTTTTATAACTTTAATAAATCAAATAGGCCTAATATTAACATTTTGATTACTAAATATCAGTATATGTATATTAAACTGACAATGCACATTCATTTGTATTTTTTCAGTAAAGTACAAATTTTGTTCTGGCCTTGGGAAGGCATAGGGGTTTTGAGCTCAACTTATGTTAATTTCTGCTCGTTTTCAGTTTGACTTGGTTATTTATTGTAATTTCTGTTTGTTTTGGGTTTCATTTATTTATTGATGCTGATTTGTGGTATTTTCATGCTTGGTAGGTTATTTGATTTTATTTTTGCTCATTTTTTGTTTAATAGAGTTCTTTACTTTTCTTCAAAAAACTTATTTTGTGGAAAAAGTTTTTTTATTTACTTTCTGTTTGTTTTATATGGACATAGTCTTTTCACGGAAAAAGAAAATAATACTTTAAATCTTTTTGTTTTTTTAAGACTTTATAGTTTGGCTTGCTATTTGTATACTGGAGAAAAATTTTCAGCAATTTTTAACAACATATACCCTTTTAAAAATCTGGACACAAATGGTAGTGTTTAATTTAGTTTCATATCTCCTCTAGTTGACCTGAAATGGAAAACTTGATACCATTTTGAAAAAAATCTGTTTACTTTCTTTGATAGCTTTGATACACTTACACTATTTTGATTTGGTTAAATTTTAAGAGCAGAAGTAGCCCCAAAAGTTTGAACATAATACCCTCAGTTGTTCTTGGGATATTGCTGAGATGCCTTATTGGGAATTAACATTAACACAGTGCATTTTGATTTAATCTTAAGGCAACATTAAGTTTTTAAACATAATGGACAAATAAGAGGGTGGGCATGGGAGGTGGATTAGTTGCCCTACAATCACTTTCAACTATTAAATAGGGCATCCACCCTTTCTATTTTCAATCAATTGAGCCCCTTTCAAAGTTCCCCTGACAACTCCTTTGATACAAAGTGCCCTGGTCTAAACAACAACAACAACAAAAATAATACATTATACCCACATTGATCTTTACCTTAAAAATGTCAAGCCTTCTAATCACTTTTGACTATAAAAAAGGCACTAGGCCTTTCAATTTCCAATCTAATGAGTCCTTTTTGAAACAACAACACTTTCTTTAAACACTTTATATGCCCCCAGGGCATAAATTACAACCCTTACCCTAAGGGCTGTTAGGGTGGTTGTTGTCCTCTAAGACCTATTTTCCTTAACTTTCAACTAAGTTAAATAAAATGGCTATCTCAAAATTTTGATTGGATGTGTTTGGAGAAATGGTGGGCATGATAGGAGTGTTAGTTTCTCTCCAATCACTTTCAACTATTCAAAATGGCACTAGCCCTTTCAATTTCCAATCAAATGAGCCCTTTTGAAGTTTCTACAACAACACTTTCAATAAAAACCTTATGTGCACCTAGGGCATAACTTACATCCCTCTCCTTGAGGGCTTGGGGGGGGGTGTCATTCTCAAAGATCTAATTTCCAGAAATTTCTACTGTGTTGAATAAAATGGCTATCTGAAAATTTTGATTAGATGTGTTTGGAGGAATGGTGGGCATGAGAGGGGGGTTAGTTACCCTCCAATCACTTTTGACTATTAAAAAGGGCACTAGTCCTCTCAATTTCCAATTAAATGAGCCCCTTTTGAAGTTTTACAACAGCTCTATCTATAAAAACCTTATATGCCCCCAGGGCATAACTTACAACCTTTGCCCTGGGGGCTCTGGGGGGTTTGTCATCCTTAAATACATAATTTCCAGAACTTTCAACTACATTCAACAAAATGGCTATCTCTAAACTTTTATTGAATGTTTTTGGGGAAATGGTGTATGTGAGAGGGGGGTTAATTACTCTTCACTCACTTTCAACTATTAAAAAGGGTAATTTCCATTTCCAATCAAATGAGCCCTTTTAGAAATTTCTACAACAATTTTCTTATAAACCTTATATGCCCCCAGGGCATAACTTACAACCCTTGGACTGAGGGCTCTGGGGGGATTATAATCCTAAAAGACCTAATTTTTAGAACTTTCAACTACATTAAACAAAATGGATATCTCAAAATTTTGAATGGATGTGTTGGGAAAATGGTGGGCATGAGAGGGGCATTGGTTGCTATCCAATCAATTTCAACTATTAAAAAAGGCACTAGCCCTTTCAATTTCCAATTAAATGAGCCCTTTTGAAGTTTCTATGACAACGCTTTCAATAAAACCTTATATGCCCCCAGGGCATAACTTACAACCCTTGCCATGAGGGCTGTGGTGGGGAGGGGTTGTCACCCTTAAAGACCTAATTTCCAAAACTTTCAACCTCGTTAAATAAAATTGCTATCTAAAATTTTTGATTGGATGTGTTTGGGGAAAAGGTGGGCATGAGAGGGGGGTTAGTTGCCCTCAAATCACTTTTGACTATTAAAAAAGGCACTAGCCCTTTGAATTTCCAATTGAATGAGCCCTTTTTCAAGTTTTCACTACAAAGATTTCAATAAAAACCTTATTTGCCCCCAGGACATAACTTATAATCCTTGCCCTGAAGACTTTGGGGGGAGTGTCCTGCTCAAAGATATAATTTCCTTCACTTTGAACTGCATGGAACAAAATGGCTATCTCAAAATTTTTATTGGATGGGTTTGGGGAAATGGTGGGCATGGAAGGGGTGTTAGTTGCCTTCCAATCACTTTTGACTATTATAAAGGGCAGTAGCAATTTCAATTTCCAATTGAATGAGCCCTTTTTGAAGTTTCTACTACAACGCGTTCTATAAATACCTTATATGCCCCCAGGGCATAACTTACAACCCTTGCCCTGAGGGCTTTGGGGGTTTGAGAGGGGAATTGGTTGCTATAAAATCAATTTCAACTATTAAAAAAGGCACTAGCCCTTTCAATTTCCAATTGAATGAGCCTTTTTGAAGTTTCTATGACAATGCTTTCAATAAAACCTTATATGCCTCCAGGGCATAGCTTACAACCCTTGCCATGAGGGCTGTGGTGGGGAGGGGTTGTCATCCTTAAAGACCTAATTTCCAAAACTTTCAACTATGTTGAATAAAATTGCTATCTAAAAATTTTGATTGGATGTGTTTAGGGAAAAGGTGGGCATGAGAGGGGGGTTATGTTGCCCTCAAATCACTTTTGACTATTAAAAAGGGCACTAGCCCTTTGAATTTCCAACTGGATGAGCCCTTTTTCAGGTTTTCACAACAAAGATTTTAATAAAAACCTTATTTGCCCCCAGGGCATAATTTATAATCCTTGCCCTGAAGACTGTGGGGGGAGCATCCTGCTCAAAGGTATAATTCCCTGAACTTTGGACTGCATGGAACAAAATGGCTATCTAAAAATTTTTATTGGATGTGTTTGGGGAAATGGTGGGCATGGAAGGGGTGTTAGTTGCCTTCCAATCATTTTTGGCTCTTAAAAAGGGCACTAGCAATTTCAATTTCCAATTGAATGAGCCCTTTTTGAAGTTTCTACAACAACGCGTTCTATAAATACCTTATATGCCCCAGGCCATAACTTACAACCCTTGCCCTGAGGGCTGTGGGGGGGTTGTCATCCTCAAAGACCTAATTTCTAGAACTTAAAACTATGTTGAATAAAATGGCTGTCTCAAAATTTTGATTGGATGTGTTTGGGGAAAAGGTGGGCATAAGAGGGGAGTTAGATGCCCTCCAATCACCTTTGACTATTAAAAAGGGCACTAGCCCTCTGAATTTTCAATCGAATGAGCCCTTTTTGAAGTTTCTACAACAACGCCTTCTATAAAAACCTTATATGCCCCCAGGGCATAACTTACAACCCTTTCCCTGCGGGCTGTGGGGGAGTGTCCTCCTCAAAAACGTAATTTCTATCTGTAAATCAACTACACTGAACAAAATGGCTATCTCAAAATTTGGATTGGATGTGTTTTGGGAAATGGTGGGCATGGAAGGGGTGTTACTCACCTTCCAATCACTTTCAACTATTAAAAAGGTCACAAGTCACTCCAATTTCCTTTTGAATGAGCCCTTTTCAAAGTTTCTACGACAACTTCTTTGATACAAAGTGCCCTGCTCTAAAGGAAAAAAAAATAAATAATACATTGTGCCAACATTGTTCTTATATGCCCCCAGGACATAGCTTAAAACCCTTGCCCTGAGGGTCGTGGGGGAGTGTCCTCCTCAAAAATTTATTTTCTATCTGGAAATAAACTACTCTGAACAAAATGGCTATCTCAAAATATTGATTGGATGTGTTTGGGGGAATGATGGGCATGGAAGGTGTGTTAGTTGCCTTCCGATCACTTTCGACTATTAAAAAGGGCACTAGCCACTCCAATTTCCAATTGAATGAGCCCTTTTTTAAGTTTCTACAATAACTCCTTTGATACAAAGTGCCCTGGTATGGAAAAAAAAATAATACATTGTGCCAACATTATTCTTTACTTTGGCAGCGCAAATGTGCTGCCTATGATAGGATTTCATTCAGAAGAGAGGATTTATTACACCATCACAAACAGATCTATGCTAATAAAAAGTTTAGCAATGCTAATTTGAAAAAAAACTTTCAAAATCAGCAAAGTTTTGTAAATAACATGGGCTATAGGCCTATCCAGGAATGAGGGGGAGGTGTGGCTGGAATAGAACTGCAACAGTAGCAATCATTATATCTGGAAAGAGCAATGCATGACATTTTTATCTTTTGGCTTGCAAATTATTCAAACATTTGGTGAATTAACCAGTAGGTAATGTACAGTACCAGTTATTACTTACTTAACTCCTATTTGGACAGGTTGGCCAATTTAGGACTTCTCCTCTAATTGTATCATAACAATATTTTGGTATGCCTCTCTTTCTGTTGCAGTCCTCAGCAGTACTGGGGTGGGGTGGTCAGAAAAGTTTTCTTGCCATTGCTTGGGAGGTCATCCCCTTGGTTGAGATGCATTTATTCTTCCTTCAAATTCTATTTTAGGCAGTTTGTCTGGGAAAATATGCTGAACTTGTCCTAACCATTGAAGCTGTTGGAGTTTGATGGTCTGCATGATGGTTTGAGGGTAATTCAAGGAGGACAGTAGTTGTTCATTTGATACTTGTTCATGGCAAGTGATGCCACTGAGCATTCAGAACGATTTAGTTTTAAATGCCGCCAGTTGGTGCTTGTCATCAACTTTTAGAGTCCGTGTCTCTGCTCCATATGTTGCAACTGAAATCACTAAGGCATGGAAAAGTTGCATCTTCAGTTTTAAGGGTAGGTATTCAGTTTTCCAAATAGAGCACAGTGAATTGAAGCATGCAGAGGCAAGAGCTGGGTGTCATTTGATGTCTTTAGAGGAATTGTTTGTGGATGTCAGCCTACTTCCTAGGTAAATAAACTGGTCAACCCATTCAGTTTCCTCACACCAAATAGTGACTTTGGTGAGGGTGGACCAGTCTCTGCATGCCATGATATTCTCATCACCTTGGTCCTGCTGGCGTTTATCTTCATTCCAAAGGAACTATCTGCTTTGTTGATAGCATTTGCACTGGCTTGGAGCTACTCTATTTTGTATTCAGATGGTTAATGTCATTAGCACATGCAAGTAGGTCAAAAAGGTATCCTCCAAAGACTATCCCATGTTATTAGGGACAGGTGCCAGCACACTATTTAGGAATAGGTAGAAGAGTGGGTGAGAGGAGGCACCCTTGGAAAACACCTGTAGAGGTAGAAAACTCTTCAGTAAGTCCTTCACAAGTCTGCACCATGCTTATTGCCTTTTTGTCCATACTCCTTATAATATCAAAGGTAATTCCATAGTGAG
>JAQQPU010027864.1:0-10810 GCA_029168905.1 Artemia sp. Kazakhstan ARC1039 | reverse complement strand
ATAGAAAATATGTTTTCGAGGAGGACACTCCCTCACAAACCTCAAGGCAAGGGTTTTAAATTATACCCTAGGGGCATATAAGGTTTTTATAGAAGGTGTTGTCGTAAAAACTTGTAAAAAGGCTCAATCGATTAGAAATTCAAAGGGCTAGTGCCCTTTTTAATAGTCGAAAGTGATCTGAGGGCAACTAACCCCCCTCTCACGCCCACCTTTTCCCCAAACACATCCAATCAAAATTTTGAGACAGTCATTTTACTAAACGCAGTTTTAAGTTCTGGAAATTAGGTCTTTGAGGATGACAACTCCCCCACAGCCCTCAGGGCAAGGGTTGTAAGTTATGCCCTGGGGGCATATAAGGTTCTGTATAGCCAAAGTTGTCGTAGAAACTTCAGAAAGGGCTCATCCGATTAGAAATTTAAATGACTAGTTCCCGTTTTAATAGTCGAAAGTGATTCTAAGGCAATTCAAACCTCTTCTAAGCCCACCATTTTCCCAAACACCTCCAATAAAAATTTTGATATAGCCATTTTGTTCAACGTAGTTGAAAATTCTGGAAATTATCTGTTTGAGCAGGACACTCCCCCCACAGTCTTCAGGGGCAAGGGATATAAGTTATGCCCTTGGGCATATATGGTTCTTATGGAAGGAATGCTCGTATAGACTTCAGATAGGGCTCATTTGATCGGAAATTGAAAGCTGTAGTTCACTTTTTAAGCGTCAAAAGATATTGGAGGGTAACCAGTTTCTTTCCCCCCAAACCCTTTTTCCCAAATGCATACAATAAAAATTTTAAGATAGCTATTTGGTTAAAAATAGTTCAAAGATCATATAGTAAAAATTCCGATGTTCACACAACCCACCAGGGCCCGGGGGCAGGCATTGTAAGTAATGCCCTGGGGGCATATATGGGTCTTATGGAAGGGATGCTCGTATTAACTTCAAAGAGGGATCACTTGATTGGGAATTGAACGTTCTAGTTCACTTTTCAAGAGTCAAAAGAGATTGGAGGGCACCTAGCTCCCCCTCCACGCCCTTTTTTCCTCAAACCCATCCGATAAGAACTTTGAGATAGATTTTTTTAATATTTCAAAGACCTCACCCTCCCCCCTCTTCTAATGTCTACACTAAAGTTTTCTTCTTTATGCCAACTACGCTGCCCCCACCCCAAAGACTTTAATAAGGTAAAGTTTTGTATGGGAAGAAAGTTAAAAGTTTCAAGAAATTTCGAAGGGACGTTAAGACACATCAAAATACACTAATAAAAACTAGATCAAAAAATCTTCTATCCAATTACTCCCAGAAATTCTCTCAAACTGAAAATGCTAACATACTTAAAATTAAAGCCAGACTTAGAATAAGGTTAAAATACATACTTTGCGATAAATGTTAAATTATTGAGGCACAAAAAATCCATAAAATTGTCTAAACAAAACGATCCTGTTCTTTCTGCATCAACAAATGAAATAGCCTAACTACTGTCTTTTGAAGCTATTGCTTCAATCCATTCATTTTTGCGTGAAAAAAATCACGTTTGATTAAGTTGTCTATAGCAAAGGCCATAAGGCTTCAGTGTTTTATTATTATTAATTAAAAAAAATTGCATAAAAATAAGTTTTCTAAGAAGAGTAAAGAGCCATATTGAACTCAGGACGAACAGAAATTAATTCCTATTATAGTTAAAACTCATAAAGACCAGAAATTACTGTTAAAGAATAAACGAAACCCCGAACGAACAGAAAATTAAAATTAACTATTTTACAAACATAAAGTTACCCATGCAAACATAAATGAATAAATAAATCTTATATAGCTTCAATATTTTTTTTATTTTTCCCCCCCAGAGGTGCTTTATATTCAAGGGTTAAAAATACCATTTTGTCAAAAATAGTTGAAAGGTTAAATAACTTAACTCTGGTGTCGACAAAACACCCCAGGGCCCGGGGGCAGGAAGGGATTCTTGTATAAACTTCAGAGAGGGCTCATTAGATTTGAAATTGGAAGTTCTAGTCCAGCTTTTAAGAGTCAAAAGTGATCCAAGGGCAACTAACCCCCCCCACGCCCTTTTTCCACAAAATACATCAGATCCAAATTTTGAGGTAGCCATTTTGTTAAAAAAAAAATTTCAAAGGTCAGATAGCGAAAGCTCAGGGGTCGAAACATGTTTTACAAACAGAATTCGTTTTATAACTAATTAATCATTAGTTATCATAATTATATATACTAATTAATCATAAGTTACACCCGGGGGGGTATATATAGCTGTTTTGGAAGGAATTCTCGTATAAATTTCAGAGAGGTCTCATTTGATTGGAAATTGAAAGTTCTAGTTCAGTTTTTAAGAGTCAAAAGTGATCGAAGGGCAACTATCCCCTCCCTCACGCCCTTTTCCCCCAAAATGCATAAGATGAAAATTTTGAGGTAGCGCTTTTGTTAAAAAAAAAAACAAGGGTCAGATAACAAAAACTCTAGGGTCGACACATGTTGTACAAACATAATATGTGTAATATAATTCGTTTCACAATTAAGTAATCATTTGAAAAAAATAAGTTATTTAAAATCAATGAATCAATACAAATGTAGAGCATTGACCTATGACAATCTGTTCAGAAAACATTGAAAAAGTAATCAATGAAAAACATTCACGCCAAACCTTATTTCGTTTCAGACGGATGGATAAACCCATCCGATAAAAATTTGAGGTGACTATTTTGTTAAAAATAGTTCAGCCATCAGATATTAAAACTCCAGGGTCGACACAACCCCCAGGGCCCAGAGACAGGCGTTGTAAGTTACACTCTGGGGATATATATGGTTCTTATACAAGGGATACTCGTATAAACTTCAAAGAGGGCTCATATGATTGAAAAAAGAAAGTTCTATTTCACTTTTAAAGAGTCAAAAGAGACCGAAGCTCAATTAGTCCCCACACGCCCTTTTTCCCCAAACCTTTCCGATAAAAATTTGAGATAGCAATTTTGTTAAAAATAGTTCAAACATCAGACAATAAAAACTCCGAGGTTGACAGAAACCCATTTTTTCACTTTGATATTGTTACTTTGATACCAGTTTTGATACTTGATGAGTATTTGATTTTTTTTTTAAGTTTGATTTTGAAATAAGGAATTTTTAAAAACTTGAAATTTTTTGCAATCAAAAACGAACAAAAATTAATTAAAAAAACTTTCCGAAAAATAATTTTTTTGAAGAAAAGTAAAGGCCATTTTAAACTTTAGCTCATACAAATAATTTTTAAAATTCAAACTCATAACGACCAGAAATTACTATTAAAGAATAAACGAAACCCAAAACAAACAAAAATTAAATAAACAATCATAGCAAAAACATACAACAAGCAATAATATAAATGAATAAGTAGATCTTAAAGCGAGTAATGCTTAGATTAAATATGAAAATCAAGCTTAAAACGAAAAAAAATATTTTCCTATTGAAGTATAAATGAAACTTA
This sequence comes from Artemia sp. Kazakhstan ARC1039, assembly GCA_029168905.1. Lineage (NCBI taxonomy): Eukaryota > Metazoa > Arthropoda > Branchiopoda > Anostraca > Artemiidae > Artemia > Artemia sp. Kazakhstan ARC1039. The sequence goes on along the minus strand of JAQQPU010027864.1, from coordinate 7,344 downwards.
AAACGAACAGAAATTAAATAAACAATCAATGCAAACAAACATACAATAGATATTAATGTAAATTAACAAATTAATCTTAAAACGAGTGAAACTTAAATTGAATATGCAAATCAAGCTTGAAACGAACAAAAATCACTACAAACAAGAGTTTGGGTATGACCTCCTTCTCTCACTGTAAAAGTCTAAAACCTACTGCGTCATTGGCGTTTTACTGAAAACTACATGGGTCTTTAAAAGTCTTGGAAAGTATAACCAACATCAAACTGAATATTTGATGTATAATGATACTAATTGTTGAAAGATCCATCAGTTCAAGAATTTATCTCACTGTAATTGTATTTTTGTTTTCAATGCTGTAGGAACTGGAAAAGCAAATATTTGTAATATAATTCGTTTTCGGTTAAGCGCCAATGACGCAGTAGGCTTTTGGTTTTTATTTACAGTTAGGAAAGGAGGCAGTATCCAAACACTTGTTTGTAGTGAAAATATATTTGTCTTTAACAACTTTAAAAAGAGCTAATAAATTAAAATCAATATTTGATGCATAATGATATTAATTACTGAAAGCTCATCAGTTCAAAATGTTACTGTAATTTTAATATTTATTTTCAATATTAAGTACAAAAGAAACTATTTGTCATAAAATTGGTTTTCACCAAAGCGCCAATGACGCAATAGGTTTTAGACTTTTACAGTGAGAGAAGGAGGTCATACCCAAACTCTTGTTTGTAGTCATTTTTGTTCGTTTCTATCTTGATTTGCATATTCAATTTAAGTTTCACTCGTTTTAAGATTTATTTATTAATTTACATTAATATCTATTGTATGTTTGTTTGCATTGATTGTTTATTTAATTTCTGTTCGTTTTAAGTTTCATTTATACTTCAATAGGAAAATATTTTTTTTTCGTTTTAAGCTTGATTTTCATATTCAATCTAAGCATTACTCGCTTAAGATCTATTTATTCATTTATATTATTACTTGTTGTATGTTTTTGCTATGATTGTTTATTTAATTTATGTTCGTTTTGGGTTTTATTTATTCTTTAATAGTAATTTCTGGTTGTTTTGGGTTTGAATTTTAAAAGGTATTTGTATCTGTTGAGCTTAAGTTTAAAATGGCCTTTACTTTTCTTTGAAAAACTTATTTTTTGGAAAGTTTTTTTAATTAATTGTCTTAAAACGTGAGCTCCGTTTCCTAAGCCGTTCCCGAGATAATACAAAGTCTCCTTGTTGACAACCCTGAGTAACATGTGTCTAATCGTTTAGTTCAATAGCCCCCCCCCCCTTAAGATTGCCTGAAAGTTTCAACCTAATGCCCTCAGCCAATCCTGTGATAGGGCGGAGATGCACTTTTGAAAACCTGCATGCCAATAGTGTATTTTGATTTTTTTTTTCCGACATTTCTGAAACTTTTAGGTTACATGACACATGAAACATGAAACATGTGTCGTTTTTCAATAATAGATCATGTGTGTAATCAACAGGCAACTAATACGCTTCTTGCCTCGGTGGCTGTGGGGAACCATGTCATTCCCACATGCGTAGTTATTGGACCTTTCGACCGTTTCGAACAAAGTGGCTATTCCAAAATGCTGATCAGATGTCTTTGAGGGCGGAGATAGGGGCGGGCAGCTACAGAAGGTGTGGGAATGGAACGCTCCTTTACGTTTAAGACTGTTTCTGTTATCATAATTTTTGCAAAAAGCTAAGTTTTCCCAGAAAAGCTGCTATAATTTTTCAATGTTTAAAAATTTTGACTGTTCGTACAATTCAGGCCTTTTAGAGAGAAAGGGTTTTCCCCCACTTTAGGAATTCTAGGATGGGAATTAGAGGCCGTCTTTTTAGCCATACTCAACAACTTTACTCAAGCGCCCGTAGAACTTTTTTTCGGCAAAGGAGGTAATCTCATTCAATTAGTTTACCTAGTTGAAAAATTAAGAAATTCGTGCATGCTAAGTCGATTCAACGCAATGTAAACGTTGCCTATGAGAAATCCTGCCTGCGAGAAACTTTTATTGCGACGCATAAGAGGTTAAATAAAAGAACCGAAGTCTTTGCTTCAAAGAATAGTTATAAAAAATAATCAAAGAAAGGATAGCTTATACTGAGATGTCAGGTGAGTGCTGTTTTAATTGCCTGATTGGTGCTGGAATGTTGATTTCTAAGAAGGTGATAAGAAAATAGTTAGATTCCTTTTTTTTCAACAGTCCTAGCGGGCTACCAGAACATCATAGAGAGATGCTTAATGGCTCATTCAAAATCTATTTCTCATGTCTACGTCTTTCATATAAATTCCACCATCAGCAAGTTTCAAATGGCACTAAAAATGACACTTTTGGTGCCATGTCAAGTGGTAAAGCTGGGGTTATTGGGCTAGCAGAACTTATAAGAGTGATGTTTAATGACTCATTTGAAAGCTATTGCTCTTACACGGACTTTTTTTTTTATCTATTTTACCATTCGTAAGTGTGATATAGCACTAAAAAAAAAAAAAAAACTTTTATTGCCACTTCTTGATTGGAAAAGCTCTGAAGTTCAAAACAAGCACGATTGTATTAGTTATTTTCCAGAACCCTTAACTGGAAATTTACAAGAACCCCTCCCGTACACTCCCCTCCCAGCCCTCTTAGTAAGTTTCATGAATCATCTGCTCAACAGTAAGCTACTGAAACATTAGCAGGCTACCACACCGTCGTAGATTGATGTTTAATGGCTCTATTAAAAGCTATTCCTTATATTTACTAGGTTTTTATAAATTCTACCATCTCTTAGATTTCACAGATTTTAATGTTAACTAGTTTCTGAGGAGAATTTGCAATGAACTCTGTCATGGTTGAAGCATTAGCTGCATTCTAGTAAAGAGCGAATCACAGCGCATAGTAACTAAAAGTTGAATAATGTTAAAATGGTGTTTTTTTTTTCTTTTTTCCAGGCCTAGCGGGCTACTAGAACATCATAGAGAGATGCTTAAGAGCTCATGCAAAAGCTATTTCTCATATGTACATGGTTTATATAGATTCCACCGTGTGCAAGTGCCATATGGCACGAAAAATACACTTTTTATGCCGTTTCTCAAGGGGTGGGGCTAGTGGGATACCAGACCATCTTAGATAGATTTTTGATAGCTCATATAAAAAATATTCCTCATATTTACGTTCTTCCTATTAATTTCACCATCTGCAAGTTTCAAATAGCACTAACAGCAGCACTTTTGGTGCCATATCTTAAGTGGTAAAGTTAAGGCTAGTGGGCTACCAGTACTTTTTAGAGTGATGTTTAATGGCTCATTTGGAAACTTTTGCTCATATCTACGTGTTTTTTTTTTTTATCAATTCTACCATTCGTAAGTGAGATATAGCACAGAAAACAACATTTTTTGTGCCACTTCGTAAGTGCAAAATCTTGGAAGCATAAAACGGTATCATTGTAATAATTATGGTCCAAAACCCTTAACTGGAGGTTTGCAAGAACACCTTTTGCAAATTCCTCCTCCAGTCCCCCTTAATAAGCTACGCGATTTAAGCCCTACGAACTCCAATATATTAAATTACATTATTAGATGCGTGGTTCTGTCAGTACATTGCTGGACTTGAAATTAGATTATCATGCGTTCGATTCCAGCTTGATTTTTTTTTTTTTTCAATCATGGTTTGTCCCTTCTTATGCTTACTTTTCAAATAATCCACTATTTATGCAAAGGTCATTTTTTAAGACATCCTGGGAAGGCTGATTTTAAACATATTACTCATATATCCGTGCTTTTTATCAGTGTTACCATCCAAAAGTGCCATAAAACACTGAAAAGGGTACTTTTGGTACCACTTCCTAGTGGAAGAGTTTGGAAGCATAAAACAGTACCATTGCAATAATTTTGGTCCAAAGCCCTTAACTGGAGGTTTATAAAAACCCCTTACATATGCCCCCCCTCCAGACCCTCTTAGTAAGTTTCATAAATCGCCTACTCATCTTTAAAGTAAAAGATTATTGAGACTACAAATTAACTAAAAATAAAAACCTTTCAACTAAAAATCTACCAAAAATTGAGCTTGATTGATCAGAAGTTTTCAATTAAACCTTCAAACTTCACTCTGCGATGAAGCCTGTGTGCTAGTTCTAACGGCAGTAATTGAGGGGAAGGGAAGTCCTTGTCCCCTTAGTTTTTTGCTCTTGCCTAGGCTTTAAAAAACATTTTTTTTTGGTAATTTCACTGGAAAAGGCAATTGTTTCATTTAAAAAGTTGGGGAAACAACCAAAAGTGCATTTCGTGGGAATGTGCTATCAAGTAAAATTCATAAAAAGCGATTAGGTATAAATATAAGCTTTTAAACGAGCCCTAAAACAGCACTCTTTTGTTACAGTAGCCTTCTAGTTTCTGCTAGTCAGCATGTGATTTATAAAGCCCTGTCTTCATTATGGCTTTTTCATGCGAAGTCGGCCGATTAGAACAGCTTTTTGCTCATCAAAAAACTTGTATCTTTTTGTGAAGTAAGGATAATGAACTTTATGTTATAGACTGAAAGTTTTATTAGCTGTCAAGGTTGTTTGCAGTATTTTCTAGAAGTGTCTTATCTCCCCTAGATCGGTGATAATTAGAAATTAGATTAAAAATTAGTTTTCAACTGAAACCACAGTTTATATAATTATCCAGTATGATCTTTCCCTATCTCACCCATTATAAAAACCCGGACCAAGGTGCGAGTGCTCCAGAGAACGTTTTTGCAGATAGAAACACAGGCGGCATCAGATCTTTTCACGGGTAGACAAGTCAGACTGTGATCTAATCGGAAACAAGTGGAAACCCGCTATTACGAATAATGCACTTTGTTGGAAACAATCGGAAACAGACTAACCCGCTAATGCAGAAAGAAGTGGGAGGAGCTTTTTGTTCGCACCGAGAACGAAGACCAGAAATGATCTGCGATAAGCTTACTGGATAATTATATGAACTGTGACTGAAACTAAGAAGTGACATCAAAGCTTAAAACGAACCACCACAAAAGCGCATGTAATCAGTCAAAAAATGCTTCACTGTTTCAGATTTCGGAATCTGGTGACGAAATCTGTCATTGAAGACTGAATCCTAACAATTTTGAGTTCAAGTATTCTGTAAGACAATATTCACACAATTTGCGCCTATCTGGCAACGTTGTCTCTGAAATTCGAAGCATAAAAAACAATTATGACGAAAATGCGGCAACGGCGCAATTTCACTTCCCGTAGTGCAAGTTTTAATGTCAGGCACCTGGCATCACTGATGGTAAGTATTCAGTTTAGTTTATTAATATTGATAACTTGTTTCTTATATTTCCCAAAATGTTTAAGATAGTACATTTTTATACATAGAAAAAAGTTTGGTAAAATTCTACAGTACTGTTCTATTAGCTCTAAACCATGCAAGACGTGAAGTTCGGTTAATGCTAATAAAATAAAACAAAATAGGATAAAAATGTAATAGTTTAGAAACAAAATTCGGTTATATATTTGCACATTAGGGGGGGGATGGGGGTAAAGCATAGCATATATTAAATACGTAACCTAACCTAGGTACCTTTTCCCCCTTAAACCCCAAAAAACTAAAGTTTAAATATTGTAAACGCAGTTAGAAACCACTGTTTGCAATCCAATTCTCCGTTGAGAAAACCTGTCTGACTAGTTTCTTTTATCATCTATCTTGCGTGGCTTACAGCTAATAGAACAGTACCAATTTTAATTTAGCTACTTTTGGCTATCTTGGAAAGAGGTTAGGTTAGGAAAACGAAACTTTCAGGGATGGGTCTACAGGCTAAAGTATGGGTACTTGTGCACTATTTGGAACACACGCAAAAAATGAAGTTTGGTTGATGCTAATGAAGTACAACAAAATAGGATAAAAAATAGTTTAGAAACAAATTTTGGCTATATATTTGTATATTAGGGGACAGGGGGGGGTGGGTAAGGCATAGTTTATATTAAATACTTAACCAAACCTAGGTACATTTTTTCCCCTAAACCCCATAGAACAATAGTTTAAATACTGTAAACCCAATAACAAACCACGCTTTACAATCCATTTCTCTATTGAAAGAAACCCATTTCGAATTAAACCCACATCTTCAATCAATCAATCAATCAATCAATCATTTTATTAATACTAAACTCTATTACAAACGTAAAGAAAAATTATTTGGCCCAAGAAGCTTGGCTTGTTGTGGGTTTAGCTTGGCTTGGCGTTTCCATATATAATATAGCGCATGTGTTCCAGATAGTACATAAGTATCGATGCATGTCCCGAGAAGGTATTTTGAACTGCCTACCTCCACTCCTTTTATCTCTAGAGGGTCCTTAAATTTGCCTGAATGACAGGTCTATACTAGTTGAAATTTTGACAAAACAACATTTTACCTTGATTTTCCGTTATCAGTTTCTTTTTCTCAAGGTTTACTTCAAAAATACAATTCCTGTTATTTGAGTAGAATTTTAAACCATATCAATGTTTTTTTTTCAAAGTTTAGGACTTGTATTTGCATATCTTTAAAACCTTTTAAATTGGGATTGAGCAAAGTTGTGAAGCTGAAAACAATTTTGTTGTATTTCATTTAAGCAGAAGATCTATTTTGCAAGGTTTCAGTTTTATAACACACAGATTTTATGAGGCGGCGAACAAGAGATTTGATGAGATCTGATGAGTAAGTCAAAGGTATTCAGAAAGGACAGGATTCGTGGTATTATTATTGCAACCGTTCACCTCTGGAGGTAGGAAAAAGGGGGGAAGTCTCTTTTATTTGTGACTCGATTTGATTTCATCTTTACTTCAGGTCCGAGTGTTACTGTTTTCCTTATTGGAAGATATTTCTAACTCAAGTGTCTTCTGTCGGCCTGCTACTACGCCATTGATTTACTGATTTCCACCATGAAAAAATGCATCCGTTAAGAGGTGTCATATTATCTGGGAGAAATTTTTTGTTGTAATTTTCTGTTCTTGTAAAATAAATGAGATTGTTTTTTTGTATTTATTGATGCTTCAGAAAGAAGAAAGGGAAACTGAATCCTGAGAACTAGATATTAGACTGTAGGCCAAGGAAATTGAACAACGCTTATGATGGAAATCCAATAAAAGAACGGGAAATCCAGCAAACAAGATGGAAATCCAATAAGGATCTTAAAATCCAACATGTGGTTTTGTCAACAAACTGAAAATTCAATATCGGGTATTGGAATTTAACATTTTTGTTTCTCAACAAATTGGAAATTCAAAAATGACCATGGAATTCCAAAATGGTCTCCAATATTCAATTTCAGCTGTTGAAATTCAAATTTTGTTGTTGTTAAACATTACAAACAATTTTATTGAATCTCAAACGAG
>JAQQPU010027860.1:0-10811 GCA_029168905.1 Artemia sp. Kazakhstan ARC1039 | reverse complement strand
TCCCCAAACACATCCAATCAAAATTTGGAGATAGACATTTTGTTGAACGTAGTTGAAAGTTCTGGAAATTGGGTCTTCGCCAGCGTTGTCGTAGAAACTTCAAAAAGGACTCATTCAATTGGGAATTGAGAGGGCTAGTGCCCTTATTAATAGTCAAGAGCGATCGAAGGGCGAATGCCACCCCCTCCCCCATACCCATCATTTCCCCAAACACTTCCGATCAACAATTTGATACAGCACTTTGTTGAACGTAGTTGAAGGGTCCGGAAATTATGTTTTAAATATGACAACCCCCCACAACCCTCAGGGCTAAGGTTGTAAGTTATGCTCTGGGGGCATATAACGTCATATAGAAAGTGTTGTCGTAAAAACTTCAAAAAGGGCTCTTTCGATTGGAAATTGAGAGAGGTATTGCTATTTTTAATAGTCGAAAGTAATCAGAGGGAGAATCGCCCCCCCCACGTCCATCATTTCCCCAGACATTTCCGATCAACATTTTGATATGGTCATTTTGTCCAACGTAGTTGAAAGGTCTGGAAATTTTGTCTTTGAGGATGACAACCCTCTTCCCATTGCCCTCAGGACAAGGGTCGTAAGTTATGCCCTTGGGGCATATAACGTTTTTATGGAAATTTTTGTCGTAGAAGCTTCAAAAAGGGCTCATTCTATTGGAAATTGAGAGTACTAGTGCCTTTTTTATTTGTCGAAAGTGATCAAAGGGCAAATCTATCCCTCTATGCCTATCATTTCCCCACACACTTCCAATCAAAATTTTGATATAGCCATTTTGTTAAGCCTATCAGAAAGGTCTGGAAATTATGTCTTTGAGGATAAAAATCCTCCCAGCCCTCAGGGTGGGGTTGTAAGTTATGCCCTGGGGACATATAGGGTTTTTATAGAAAGTGTGGTCATATAAACTTCAAAGGGATTGGTGATAAACTTCATTGGATTGGTGATCAGACGCTCTAATGCTCTTTTTAAGAGTCAAAGCGATCAGGGGGCAGCTACCCTCTCCCCCCTACACACACCTCATATTGTTCCGAAATGCGTCTACTAGAAATTTTGAGATGGCCATTCTTATCAAAATAGTCTAAATATCATATAACAAGGCTTTTGGGGTTGAAACCAACCCCAGAGTTTAGGGGCAAGGGTTGTAAGTTATGCCCGGGGGGTATTAAAGGCTTAAAGGTTTTTATGGAAGGGATGGTTGTTTAATCTCAAAAGAGGCTCAGTGTTTCTCACTGAAAAAGACTATGTCCATCTAAAACGAACAGAAATTAATCAAAAAAACTTCTTGCACAAAATAAGATTTTCAAAAAAAAAGTAAAGAACTCTATTAAGCCAAAAATGAACAAAAATTTAATCAAATAATCTACCAAGCATACAACTACCACAAATCAGTATTAATAAATAAATGAAACCCAAAATAAACAGAAATTAAAATAAGTCAAACTCAAAACGAGTAGAAATTAATCTAAGTAGGGTTCTAAACCCTATGTTTTCTAAAAGCCAGAATATAAATTGTACTTTACTGAAAAAAATTTTTTCAAATGTTTTCACTTTTATAACTTTAAGGAATAAAAAATTAATTAAGATTTTAAGGAATAAATATCAGCATATGTATATTAAACTAACAATGCACATTTTTTTTTATTTGAATTTGTTTCAGTAAAGTACAAATTATATTCTGGCTTATAGAAATCATAGGGTTTATAACCCTACTCAGATTAATTTCTACTCGTTTTGAGGTTGACTTATTTCAATTTCTGTTTATTTGGGGTTTCATTTATTTATTGATACTGATTTGTGGTAGTTGTTTGTCTGGTAGATTATTTGATTCTATTTTTGTTCATGTTTGGTTCAATGGAGTTCTTCAATTTTTTTTGAAAAACTTATTTTGTGCAAAAAGTTGTTTTGATTAATTATTAGTACAGACGGTTGGTGCCGTGAAGATGTTGAAAGTAGAACGGTCAAGGCTCAGGGTGTTTTTTTATAGTTAAGAAAAGTTTGGAAGAATATAAAGAAAAGTTTGCAAACCAAGATTAGAATATTGGAAGCTACAGTGATGACAGTGGTCAAATATGATTTTGAAGCATGGGCGCCCCAAAAAGCGAATGAAGATTTGCAAGGTGTTTTCCAGAGAAATTGCCTACAGATTGCTCTGGGAACCCCGCTGTCTGACCGTATTTCAAACAGTAGGCTGTACGAAATGTGTGGTTCAATCCCGCTTTCTATGGCAATAATGAGAGAAAGGTTTAGATGGCTAGGGCACGTTCTGCGGATGAAGGATGACTGATTTTTGAAGATTGTTCTTTTCGGCCAACCGTCTAGGGTTAAACAGAAAGCAGGTCGTCCGCGGTTGGAGTGGGAGGAAGTCATATAGACAGACTGAAGGTAAATGGAAACTTCCTGGGAGGTTGTAAAGAGGAAGGCTTTGAATAGATTTGGATAGAGGAGGAGCGTGCGTAGCTGTGTTGACCTTAGGTGGCTTGGTGCTGCAGTGTGTTGCTTTTAGTAGTAGTATTTAACGATTAAGTCAACTCTTATAACATTGCCATCTTATGAATTAATAGCAAAAGACCATGGCAGCGGAAACTGAAGAGCATATAATTCATCTGGATTTGTTTTATTGATCTATCTTTATATAATATTGCCGCTCGATTTATGCTATTCTTTTAAATTTATAAGCTAAGCAGCTTCACTAAAGACCATTTTTCCTTCTAGAAAAACTTAGGGAATTAAGCTACCTTTCTTTGGTTTAAAACGGCCTTTACCTAGAACCTACAACTGCTAATAACTGCTAATTTGGCTACAACTGCTAAAGATCCAAAATAGAATCTTCCAGCAAAGGCAGGACACCACCAGCTTCTATTGTATGACAATTAATAGTCAATAAACGTAACCAAGTTTTCATATGAGATTAAATATATTAATTTTGGAATTGGGGGGTACAACGATGATGATGATGACGAAAATTTTGGCAGAAATTTTGCAAAATCGGCTGAAATTTAGCGAAATTCATTATTTTGGCAGAAAATTCGGCATAAATCAGGTAGCGATTCGGTAAAATTTACGAAGATCGCCTTCCCCCCAATAAAATGATCCTCAGGACGCCCCTGCTCCGCACATCATCCCATCTCTCACAATGGCAGTTATAATCTGTGCCACCAGCTTTAGGATCTGTATATTGCCACTATCATTAGCAAATCCTCCCAAAATCAAATTTACCCTCAACCGTTTTCTTCTTTCATGAAAAACCGTGCTGATATCCTGTCTTTGGAGAGTGCACTTATCATAACCTATAAAAAGATGTTCCAGCCTTTCTTCTTTGTCACAAAACTCACAGTTACTTGATTCTCCATAAAACTTTGCCCTGTATGATTTTATATCTGCATGATCTGATCTAAGACGAAATGTTAATCTTCCCTCCTTCCTATTTAATCCTTGGTACATGTCTCTCAAACTTTCTTGCTTCTTTTCGGGTAACAAACCCATTTCCAGACTGATTTCTGCTATCCTCAAAATCATGCTTTCTCACTGATTGTATCAATTCATCTATTTGCATTACAGATCTAGGAGTTGAACCACTAGTAAATACATTTATCATTTCACAAACCTTTTTAGCGGCTGTGTCAGCACTCTCATTCCCCTCAATCTGAACATGGGCCATTTAGCACAATAGAACTTCAATATTTCCATGTAGCTTTATTAAGAAAGCGAACACTTCACTTGAATTTTTTTTTTTTATGCTTTCTCCAAACATAATACTCGCTTCTCGAGCAAATTCCTTTTTGAGCCCTTAAAAAAGCCCTAAAACAAAACAAAAAATAACATCATATGTCTATAGCTCTTAAACTATGATTTAAGGTTAATGTTGGTTAAAAATTCACAATTCAATTACTAAATCCATTACATTGAAACGACATGTTTCAACGAAATTTATTCATTCCCAACGTATACAATGTACTCAACACACATCGAGATTTACAAAAGTTATTCTAAAATCCCAAAAGTTTTCATAACGTCAGTATAAAAGGTTTTCCACGATTTGACGTTGATGTTTTGGATACTATAAATGCGCTGAAACTTTTCTATGCCTTCTTCTGTTCGATTCCCATCATTTTTGTAGAAGGAAAGCAATCTGTAATTTTCTGTAAGGCCTACGTAAAAAACGAATCTAGACCGAAATTAGGTAATCAGAAGCCTATTTCAATTTGGCTGTGGTCCTCCAAAATGCTTCAAAAGTTGTCTACAGCCGTCTCTACAAGCACCCAATGAAATATTGATCCCTAAGTCATATTCACTTCGATTATCGCAAACACTGTTCGACGACTCATGTTTGTCACGTAGTTCAGTATTTTTTTTTTTTTTTTTTTTTCGTCTTCTTTTGTTAGGTTATAAAGAAAAAGGAAAACATTTGACGTGTACAATAATATTTTTGTAAAATCAAATTTTTGTGGAATTACACTGACACAAATCGACACCTTTGGAACATATTACTTTTTAATAATTAGTTTCTAGTGATAAAATATTTCTAGCGATGGTTAATTTTTCGCGTGGTTACAAAAAGAAGTTACCTTTTAGGGCCCCTTCAAGGTATCAAAAAGAATTTGAAAAATATGAAAAAAGACCCTTTTTTCTGTCAGTTTTTCATATTTTTCAAGGCTGCTTTGCTTTCAGACGGAATCGAAACACGCCTTTTTATAGATTACTAATTTTGACTATTGTTCTAGCCATTTTTAACTTACAACACTCTGAACAAGCACGTATAGATATATGTAGCCAGAAGATGGAACATCTAGAAAGAAGTGCTTGATTAAGAGGGCAGAATTGCTTCTGAGGTGTTATTTAGGTCTGATGGGTAAATTGATTCAAAATATTGGCAAGAAATTACACTGTAGGGGTTAGTAATAAGGTAGGCAATCCCTGGTTAATTTTGTTTTTGTACAGAAATCAGATGGAAAAAATAGAAATATCCCATTTGATTTCCCGATTTACTTTTTAAAAACTGAATGATCAGTGTCATTGTAAATGCGTTTCAGCATACCCCTTCCGTCCTACTAAGGCCATATACAATAATATAAGTTTTAGGCTTATTTTTGATTTGCAATTAGTTCAAATTTAAAATAAAGCCAATTAAAAACAAAACAAACATAAGACAACAAAATATACTATGTTCTTTACACAACCTAGGATAATATCTGGCCCCATTAGGGGCAGAGGCAGGAGGGGGGAGGGCTGAGAAGGAATTTCAATGTCAGTGATTATTATGGAGGGTGCTTAATGGAGCCCTTCCATATATATAAAAAAAACAAAATATATAAATGCATTTTTTTTTTCTAACTGAATTCTGTTCAATACCATAAATTAACCCAGTCAAGTTTATCCTCTCTTCTGAACTAGAAAGTGTAAAAATAATATTCATTTGGAAAATGTCTCTTTAATAGATTTTGATAGTTGCTTCCTTCCAGGGGGAGGGATTAGGAATTGAGGGTGGAAGGAGGGCGTTGAAGGAGGGGATGCAGTTAAACCGGACACAACTCTGAAAGTCCATTAAAAAGAGATTTTCTAAATATAAAGAAGCAGGGATTTTGTTATTATAATGCGTAGTTCAGAAGAAGGGATAAAATAGCCTGGGTTCTAAGTGCACGAAAAATAGTAAAACTTACAAAATCAACAAACTTTTGCATACAGCTAGGGCTATATCTGACCCGACAAGGGGAAGAGGAGCTGAAACACAATTATAATCGTCGTTGTCTGAATTATATTCTGAAGCAGCATGGCACCAAGAACTAAATAGTACCCTTTACTACTGTTTTCTATCTAATTTGTGTCTTATGAGCAAAATTAACCAGGGATAGCCTCTTTTATCATCTATCCATACAGTGTAGTTACCTGCCAAATCTTTGAATTAAATTACCCACACAGATATAAATAATACTTCTGTTGACGTTATGGCTATTCAATCATTCACTTCCTTCCAGATATTCCATCTTCTTTTTGCATAGGCCTATGCCTGCTTATTCAGAGTATTCCTAGCTATAAATGACAAAATCTACAGGCGATTTAATATATCTATAAAAAGCCAAGCTGTCATTCCATCTGAAACAAGCAAGGACTAAAAAAATATATATAAAGCTGACGAAGAAAACTACGATTCTTTATTTACTGCTACTACTACTGATAGCTCACTGCACCACAAAACCGAAAAGGCAATGATTATTAGAGTCTAAGAAAATCCGAACAGGCGAGCTTTAATGCCATAATTGTTTTTGGCACCGTGTCGGGCATCTAAAACAGTACCCAAAGAAAGGTCCAAACTCTAGCCTACTGTTCGTAAGCGAGCATCACACCCAGGAGTAATATGGTAGCTCCTATCAGGCTGTCACGTATGGAGGGGGGACACCTCTCCCCCCCCCATCCAATGTTTTTGGGCAACCCGTTACAAAATGAGTCGGTAAAATCTTGGCGCAAAGCACCAAGATTTTTCTAATGTCCCCAACATTTTTTGTTCGGTTAAACGAAGACCACGAAAATACTGATATGTCAACTACTGAAATGTCAAACTTGGTCGGTAAACGCAGCAGTTTAATCAACTCCTGCCGTGATTTAAAAAATGGTGCCACAATTTTCCATTTGTTTATTCCAAAATCTCAAAAACAAAAAGTAAACCATTAGAACCGCTTTGTCCGAAACCCCTATAAAGAAAACTTTCTGTCCCTTGGCTTGAACAACAATTGAAATATATTGGCTTGAAAATCAAGAAAAGTGGCAGCTACTATAGCATTCTGTCCAAAGGGCATTTTTTTTTTCTTCTTCTTTTTTACAGTAAGGACCAATGTCTATCTCATAGTACCTGATGCATCGGGGAAAAGAAAAAGAGGTCTTTGGAATATATGACGTCATACATGGTTACATTTGATTATAAATATACAATTATGACGTCATTCATCAAGCTTGTACACGAAAATGCAGTTTTTTTTGTAAAAATCTATATGATCCGAGTTGCATTGGTAGCTAGCAACCTAGTAAGAAATCCGTGTTGCAGCGGTAGCTAGCAACCTAGTAAGACACGATCACGCCCCATAGTAAAAACTAAAGTAACCCATAACTCCTGAAAATAGATTCAGATCAAAACAAGAAGTACACTATTAAAACCACCTTGTCCAAAACCTCTATATAGCAAACTTACCTTCCCTTGGCTTGAATTAAAAAAAACTTGGCTTGAAATAAGAAATATAAAAACCCATAACTCCTAAAATAAGAGTCAGATAAAAACAAAAAGTACACCATTAGAACCGCCTTGTCCGAAACCCCTGTACAGGAAACTTTCTGTCCCTTGGCTTGAACAGCAAAGGAAATATATTGGCTTGAAAATCAAGAAAAGTGGTAGCTACTACAGCATTCTGCCTAAACGGCATCTTTTTTTTTCTTTTCCACAGATAGTATATATATAGAACCGGGAGCGTTGCGGCTTCACCGCCGGACCCCGGCACTCGGCACACGACAGGCTTCAATATATGGATTCTCATTGTCATTCGTCTTCTAACCGCAGACAATTTGAGACAACTTGATGTCTTTTCATGTTGCAGTCTTTTCAAAGATATTTGATTAGTAAAGCAAGTTCGATTTTTAACAACGATATCTACTAAGCTTTAAACTTTTGGTTTTCACATGTGGATTCGCATTGTCGCTTGACTTCTAACCGCCGTCAATTTGCTGTCTTTTCATACGCAGTCTTTTCAAAGATATTTGACTAGTAAAGCAAGTCCGATTTCTAACAACGATATCTACTAAGCTTCAAACTTTTAGTTTTCTTTTTTACGGTTTTTCAATTGTTGTAATCCCTTGTTAAAATACATATAAATATTTTGCAATTGAAGGTTTTTTTTTCTTTACGCAATTTAATGTCTTTTCATACTGTCTTTTCAAAGATATCTGATTATTAATGCAAGTCCAATTTCTAAGAACGATTTCTACTAAGCTTCTAACTTTTTGTTTTCTTTTTTAAGATTCTTGAATTATTGTAATCCCTTGTTAAAATATATTTGTAATATTACAAATTTGTAATATTTGTAATAATTGCAAATTTTCGTTTTTTGGGCTTTCCTACTGACATTATATAACTGGTTGGGTTCATCACGTAGCGAGGTGATTTTATCTAACAAACAAAAACTAGTTTTAAAATTTTCAGGTATTTTCTAGTTTGAATTAAAACATTAAAATTATTGCAGGGCACCGTAAATATTTTTACAGTTTAAATAATAACTTTAGCGATTCTGAACTAAACTTAAAAAAATTTCCAACTTTTTTTCATGTCTTAAAAAGACATTGCTTATACTCATAAGAAAAAAAATTCGGTGATGAAGTTTTTCTAACAACGATTTCTTCTAACCTTCAAACTTATGGTTTTCTTTTTTAAGGTTTTTGAATTGTTGTAATTCCTTGTTAAAATATATAATATTTTTGCAATTAACAGTTTTTTGCTGTTTACGCAATTTAATGTCTTTTCATACTGACATCTATTCAAAGATATTTGATAAATACCGCAAATACAATTTTTAACAATGATTTCTACTAAGCTTCAAACTTTTTGTTATCTTTTTAAGGTTTTTGAATTGTTGTAATACCTTGTCAAAATATATGCAAATATTTTTGTTATTACCATTTTTTTGCTCTTGAAGCAATTTAATATAAACTTCTCCATACATGAAAATCTTCAATTTTTCCACATAAGTGTGACAAGTGTGACAACGTCATTGCAATACTGATGTATATAAAAATGGCTTCAAAACCGTCAGGTATTTTACTATTTTGAATTAAAACATTAAAATTATTACTCAGACACCATAAATATTTTTGCAGTTTACATACTAACTTTAGCGATAGCCAGAATAATAACCTTCCCAATGCCAGAACATAATTTGCACTTTACTGAAAAAAAATAAATGTTTTTACTTTTATAACTTTAATAAATCAAATAATGATAACATTTTGATTAATAGATATCAGTGTATGTATATTAAACTGACAATGCACATTCATTTGTATTTTTTTCAGTAAAGTGCAAATTATGTTCTGGCCTTAGGAAGGCATAGGGGTTTGTAGACGCAGTAATGACGCAGCAGGTTTTAGACTTTTACAGTGAGAGAAGGAGGTCATACCCAAACTCTTGTTTGTAGTGATTTTTGTTCGTTTCAAGCTTGATTTGCATATTCAATTTAAGTTTCACTCGTTTTAAGATTTATTTATTAATTTACATTAATATCTATTGTATGTTTGTTTGCATTGATTGCTTATTTAATTTCTGTTCGTTTTAAGTTTCATTTATACTTCAATAGGAAAACATTTTTTTTTCGTTTTAAGCTTGATTTTCATATTTAATCTAAGCATTACTCGCTTTAAGATCTATTTATTCATTTACATTATTACTTGTTGTATGTTTTTGCTATGATTGTTTATTTAATTTCTGTTCGTTTTGGGTTTCATTTATTCTTTAATAGTAATTTCTGATCGTTTTGAGTTTGAATTTTAAGAGGTATTTGTACCTGCTGAGCTTAAGTTTAAAATGGCCTTTACTTTTCTTTGAAAAACTTATTTTTCGGAGTTTTTATAATTAATCTACAAGAAGGTTCCGAGTGTGTTTGATTGATGATCCTATAGGAAGACCTAAATAATAAATGTTATCAACAGATTTAGGGGGAGAAATATCAAGGTTGGAATTAGTGTGGTTATTCGTCCTGTTAAAATAAACGACTTCAGAGTTTTCTGGATTAAAGCTGAGACCAAGTTTTAAATATTCTGACTGAAGAATTTTGAACATTTGTGGAATCCCCAGATGGGCACAGCTTATACCAAATATCATAAGCATAGCTTATGATAGATACAACTAGAAAATTATGAATAAATGAGGATGGAGAAGCGTCTTGAGCATAGATTACGGAATTATTAAATAGACAAGGTGACGAAATGGCTCCCTGACGAACACCTTTAAATACTGGGATAAGCATATCATTAGGATTAGGAACTTAATTTATTTCAGACGGAATTGTTAACCGCACTCTCGAGCCAGCGTACAAATCTTTTAAAGACCGAATTATGGCTGGATTTACTCCTCGCCTAACAGCACTTCACATGATAGCAGGGTGGATTAGGGAATCAAAGGCTCGCTTAACGTCACGGCTCGCGAGAACTAGGCTGTCACGAGAAGAGTGAGCTTCAAGCAGGACATTTGAAATAGCGGATAGAGCATCCTTGCAGCCGACTCTACGGCGAAATCCAAACTGACGTGGAGGACTGTAGCACTTTTCTTCGAGTTCATTAATAAATGTTAATTCGAAAAATTTACATAGAGACGTGGCCACAATAATAGGACGAAACGAGGACCACTGACTTGTTGTTTTACCTTTCTTGGGAACAGGGGTTAAGTCCCCTATACGAAACGTTGAGGGAACAACACACTGAGTGGGAATAATCTGAAATAAAATAGTAAGATGCCCAATTAGGGTATGATTCCCCGACTTAATTATGGAGAGCACTAATATTATCACACCCAGAGGAGTGTTTTGGTTTTAACCGAACAATAGCGTCATTAACTGACTTTGTGCTAACAACAAAATCAGAGGTCTGATAATTAGAAAGATTCAAGACTCAAATGACCGTTGTAAATTAATATTAGGAGGAGAAAATTCGGACTGACAAATGGTCTAATTTTTGGAATCCACAGTGAATTATTGTAGCTCTTCTTTGGTGTGTAACAGACCATGAAGAAATATGTGATTATGAACTGGGAAGAGAATGGGGGGGGGCCT
>JAQQPU010027859.1:0-10811 GCA_029168905.1 Artemia sp. Kazakhstan ARC1039 | reverse complement strand
GCAAAAGGTTTTAAGTACTTTAAGAAAGCTCCTTATTTCAATTCAACTGCCCTTTTGAGTAGTGTCCCATCAATCTGTACTAGGCCACACATAGCCAATACTCTTTTGTTCTGTACTGGTGTAAGATCACGCAGAAGGTTTAACAACAATATTTTCTTTAAGAAAATTTTCAAGATGTTTTCTTCAAGACATTTTTCAAGACGTTTTTCAAGACGCTTTTCAAGATTTTTTTCAAGATCTTCTTCGAGACATTTTTCATCAAGATCTCCTTCAAGACATTTTTCCAGGCGTTTTTCAAGGCATTTTTTCAAGATTTTTTTTTCAAGAAGTTTCCTCGAGATTTGTTTCTTCAAGTCGTTCTTCATGACACTGGCCGAATAGTGGAGAACCCCCGCATGTAAAAAAAAACATTTTTTGCCCCCTTTAAAAAATCCCCAATACTTCCAAGCACACTGTTGGGTATCAATTACGATGTAGAGCATTTAAGGTTCTTATGCTTCAATCCAGTTTTAAAAGTCAACGACATTTGTTTGCTGACCCATTTCGGTTCCAAATACCCCTGTAGTACGTCTGGCGACAGCCATATGCGGTCGTCAACCCGTCAAACTGGTTTTTCCAATGACATTATCATCCGGATTTGTTCAGAGTACTTTCTTTCTCAGAAGTGAATTGTGAAATTACCGCGTAGTGAAATAGTCATTACCGGGTATGTTCAGAGCTCATTGCTCATTTAAGGTCCCTCCCTCGCCCACCCTCTCATTTGCCCATTATGTTTAAAAACTAAATGTCGCCTTAAGATTAAATCAAAATAGACTGTGTTAATGCTAGCTGCCGTTAAGGCATCTCAGCAGTATCCCAAGAGCGACTGGGGGTATTATCTTCACACTTTCGGGGCTACTTTTGCACTTAGAATGTAACAAAATCAAAATATCAAAAATGTATCCAAGCTATCAAAGAGAGTAAACAGATTTTTTGGCAAATGGTATCAAGTTTTCTATTTCAGGTCAACTAGAGGAGGTATGAGACTAAATTAAACACTACTATTTGTGTCTAGATTTTTAAAAGGGTGTATGTTGCTAAAAAAAATGCTGAAAAACTTTTTCCATCATACAAATAGCCGGCCAAACTATTTAGTCTTAAAAAAGAAAAGATTTAAGCTATTATTTTCTTTTTCCCTGAAAAGACTAAGTCAATATAAATCGAACAGAAATTAATTAAAAAAACTTTTTCCACAAAATAAGTTCTTCAAAGAAAAGTAAAGAACTCCATTAAACCAAAAATGAGCAAAACTAAAATCAAATAATCTACCAAGCGTGAAAATACAATAAATCAGCATCTATAAATAAATGAAACCCAAAACGAACAGAAATTACAATAAATAACCGAGTCAAACTCAAAATGAGCAAAAATTACCACTAATAGGGCTCAAAACTCCTATGCCTTCCCAAGGCAAGAACATAGTTTGCACTTTACTGAAAAAATACAAATGAATGTGCGTTGTCAGTTTAATATATATGATATGGATATTTATTAATCAAAATGTTAATATTATTTGATTTATTAAAGTTATAAAAGTGAAAATATTTATATTTTTTTCAGTAAAGTGCCCACTTTTTTACACTACCATACAAAGAATTTGGTAGTTTGAATGATTGTGTCTAGCAATCAATAGAAGATATCTCTAGAATATCTAGAATAACAATCAATAGAATATCTCTGCTCGTAAGAATGGTGCATTACAGTTTAACTATTCAATGGAACACGGCAAAATTTACACTAGATCTCCTTTTCAGAATGAAATAATTTTCCTCAACGATAATCTAAGAGATGCTCTTGGTTTTAAATAGAATATTATTAAAGTAGAAAACCTCCCTGCAAAGGATCAAGTTATCTGTGCAGACAATACACTCGGTTTCTTCGGACAGCTGTATATTTCTATATGCATCCTTCGTTGATACATCGAGTGTTGGCAATAGCAATGTCCCCCTCCTACGAGTTCTTGAACGAAAAACCACTCACGATCACATTAATCACTACAATTGAAAGATTCCCCAGTATATTCCTGTTGACACATCATATTTAAACTCAGCCAGTTAACATTAAGAAGTGAACTCGGATATCTTTTATCTGTGACAAAGGGATTGTGTGTTATTACATGTCATATTTCATCCTATTCAGCGAGGTGGCTAATAGAAAACTAAATTTGCTTGTCCTGATATTGATTTATATGTTACTACTCTTAAGCCAGGAATATTCAATAATAGAATGGACTATTACAAAGGTCATTCATCAGTGTCGGGCTACGGTCTTTGCAATTGGTTTGCTAATTTGTTTCGAAGTTCACTACCCCTGGCTAAGAAAATATATTGCCCCGGCTGCCACATATTTTTCTATCCTCTACACTACACTATTGATGCTCTTAAAAAGATTTTAAAGAAAGTTTTTCACAAAATCTTAGGTCCGGTGCACGATCCCTTGTCAAACGATTTAAATCACGACAAAGTGGGAAAGGTTTAAAAAGGTCGAGAAACACCTCATCACTCATCACTCCACTCAGGTCAGAAACAATAGACACAACTCTTGTCACAGGAAAAGAAGAAAAACAAAAGAAACCAAGAAAAAAACGGCTAGATCGTAGAAAGATTTCTTTTGGCATATCCACCTCACAAGAAATCGCAATCTTCAGTCACCTCATCTTTAAATCTTTTCAATGCAGAAACTGTGAATGTGAGTGTAAAACATGGCTACTGTGAACAATTTTACCCACAACAACCACTCTCTGAAAACGTTCATTTTCACATTTATTCCAGTGAAAATTGTTTCATAGAATTGACTTCCACATTTACAGATTTGCATGTGACAGTCAAAAACTCTAACAATCAAAAAACAAGTGCTGCCGACGGATTATCCTATGAAATTTGGGTACTAAACAATTTATTTGTAAATATTGCTGAGCAATAGCAACAATTTACCAAACTATACGAGCTACATACAGTTCATGTTGATGACTCCAGTGCTCTATGAAAAATTTAGGGGCTTAGTCAATGGGTATCAATATAAAACGGACACTGACTCTACAAATAGCCTAGTCTTAGAGAGGTGATAACTAGTATTTTATATTTTGTGGGGAAAATAAATCATGAAATATTTAATATACCTCAATGGTTACCGCCAAATGTTAAGACTGTCATAAAGTTAACACTTGTTCCATCCAATTTTATTATAAACAGGTACTTACCAATGTGCCTGATACAACAGTCTCTCTAAGTTTGGCAATAGTTTATGACCGAAAATAATAGGTTATGAGCTCTATTGATTGGAAATTGAAAAATTAAGAGCCAATGGAAATAATATCAAACTGGTCGTTCCTCACACAATCACCAATCAACGACAATTTGCCATTTGTTCCCATACCTATACCGACTCTTCATTTATCAACGGTGAAAATCCATCAAACTTGCTTTGGTATTTGTAAAAAGTGCCAGTGCCATAGGATCATGGACAAGTTCCCCACACAAGCCTATTCATTTTTCAAACATATTCAATTAAAATTTTGGGTCAGCTATTTTGTTCAACATAGTAGGACGGTTCTGCAACTACGTCTCTAGGAATATTGGGTATGTCAATCCCCTACAATTACACAATTGACCCAATATGCTTTAAAACTAAATTTGAACATAATTTGCACTTTAATAGAAAAAAACAAATGATTGTGGATTGTCAGTTTAATATACATATAGGCCTACTGATATTTATTTATTCCTTAAAGTTTTGATAATTCTTTATTTTTTAAAGTAAAAAAAGTGAAAACATTTGAAATGTATTTTGTTTTCAGTAAATTACAAATTATCTTCTGTTCTTAAATGGGCATGGGGGTGGTTATTATCTTGACTCGCGTTAATTGTTCCTCGCTCTTAGTTTGACTCGATTATTTATTGTAATTTCTGTTGATTTTGGGTTTCATTTATCTATTGATCGTGATTTGTGGTAGTTTTACGCTTTGAAGATTATTTGAATTTATTTCTGCTTTACCTTTCTTTGAAAAACTTGTTTTATTTAGATTGTTTAATTAATTAGGAATAAGGAGTGCTTTCAATTTTAAACTGGCTTAGTTCTAATTCGAAGTTTGACTCCTTGTTATTCAAATTAAATTAAAAAACCAAATGGCCCATGAAGACACTTCAGCCGGGAAAACCTTGTGATTTACGCCTACTGGACACTTTTTCGATCGCAAGGGGTGAACTGATATAATGTAGCCTACTATTTTTGCTGGTGGAGATGTCACGTATAGGGGGAGGAAAACCCCTTCCCAATGTTTTGACCAGTTAGTCAAAAATTAGAGTCGGTAAAATAGTGGTAATCCACACCCTTATTTTACTCACAGTAATTTTCTTATTAAAGCAAATGGGCTGATGGAGACATATGACTTAAAATCAATGAAAGAAGAAAGTATCAGGCGGCCGAGAATAAAAAAACAAAGTAATTTTAATAGAAGTATCACCCAAATCAGTTAATAAAAATAACGAGGCAGTCGGTAAAATCATTCCCCCTCCCGTAAAAAAAAAACATTTTGGCTAGTAACGCCTCTGGTTAGTACCAGACCAAGTCCGCGGGAAGTAATTACTCGTACTTTTCAGTCCCAACCTGCTACCTCTGTTTTTTTCATCATAATACGCCACTTCTCTATTTGCCTTTATTTTCATGTTTTCAAATTATTTTTTTTACCTTTATTTTACCCTGCTATGATAACTCAGTCTCTAAAAACAAGAAAAAATTTAAAACAGATGAAACAAAATGTAAAATAAACAATATTATATATTCTCTACCATATTTTCTGCCCATAATTAGGTATATAGGTATATTATTCTAAATTCCTTCGTATCTTAATTATTTTCATTTGTCTTACTTTTTCATTGGCAGCTCAAATTTGCTTATAGGAGAAGTTTCCACGGGGGAGAATTTTCAAGGGGGAACTTTTCGGGGAGGGATATTTTGCCCGGGGAATTTCCTATGAGTGTAATTTCCTGGGGGGAATTTTCTCCGGGGGAAATTTCCGCGCGAGGAGTATTTTCAGGAGAAAATACGCCTAGCATCATTAAGGTTACTAGTAGCGGTTCTCAACAGTTGAAATTATTCAGAAACATTTTCATTATTTACAGAGAAAATCAGACTGTACAGACTTTATATCACTAAATTAGCTACTTATTATTAATTTATTTTAATTTAACTAGTAATTAGTTATGAAACAAAAGGCCACTATCCAAATTTTATTATTTTTATCTGCAGGCATTTAATTATTCCAATGTTATGATAATTTGTTACCTGATGGCATTTCTTGTGTGTTTATTGCAAATGTTCGAAGGCCTTACAGTGTTTTGATTGTGACAAGAAATACCATATCTTGATTTTGCACTGGCGTATCCAAACGGGGGAAGGGCGCGCCCCTACCCCCCCCCTAGCGTAGTCTATAGTAGTGTAATTTATTTAATTAACTCAAGTTTGCATTAATTAAACTGGCTCCTAACGCAAGTTTATCGGATCAACCTATTTTGCCCCCCCCCTAAATTTTTTTCGGATTAACCTATTTTGCCCCCCCCCCCCCCCTAAAAAAATCCTGAATCCGCCCCTGTGATTTTGTGCTTGTATAAACCAATTCAAAATCACAGCTGAATCTTATCAATCTTCATTTCTTTTTACACATAGGTAGTGAGTAAACTTAATTATCAGCTCTTAGCGACGCACCTTATAAGACTATCCTTGTCCGGTTCCGGGAAATTCAATTCGGGACTAGTAGATTAAGCATATTGCTTGGAATTCAGTTCCCCAGAATTTAATCTAGGACTCATTCGTATATTACTCAGAACCGGAGGTGTAACCCAGTAACTGTTTAGAGATTATAGGAAAATTTGACAACTTTTCGATTATTAAAAAATGTTTGTTGTGATCAGTTGAAAAAACCACTGCGAATATAAATAAGAACTTTTGATTACTTAGATTAAAGCTCATTTTCTCAAATATATATGTTTTATCCAAGGATACCTTGATAATTATTATCAAGTGATAATTTGATAAATAATAATTTATGCGATGATAATTATTTCAAAGATAACATAATAATTTTTCTATTAATTAACTTATGTAATATGACCATTCAGCGCTAAAAAAAAAATGAAAATCCTTTTTGCTTCGCATTTTTTTTATTAGCACCATTTGATTTTTGTAAAATTATTTGTACAATGTGAGACAAAATTCACTCTTAGATTGAATTCTTGTCATGACCTTGAAACCTGACCTTATTTCTGAGCATTAATTCTGAGTAATCAGAGTATTAATTGACAGAAAAAAGTTTTTCTGGGGAAGTGCAGAGCAAATTTGAAACTTAAAATGAAAAAAAAATTTTTTCTTCACAGCCTATCAAACATATATCGATAAAAAAATAAACTAACTGCTGATATTTCCGCATGTTTGTATGATAAAGAAAAATAGCTTTTTACTGAAAACACAAAACGATGTAGAGGTTTTTCCACAGTAAAAGCAAACTGATCTAGAACATTTTTACAGTATCTGCAGTAATCTGCATACTTCCTCCAAAGGCAGCTGACCGAGTTCTTTGAGACGTATGCGTAGTTGATCATTTCTTATAGAACCTATAAATTGTTCAACCATAATCACTTGCACGCTGTTGTCTATTTTCTGTCTAAGGATCTCAGAATCTGCCTCTGTTGTGTAGTCCTGGCACTCAAATCATTTGACAGATAGTCGCTTCAGCCTCCTCCCATATTTGATGAAAGAATGACCTGCCACTTTCTGTTCGGAGTGGAAACAAACTCGGTAGGCTTCCGATGTGACCCCAAAAACACGAAGAGTTGCCCGTTTGACCTCATCATAGTTGCTAATTTAGTTTGGTGGGAGCATCGAAGTATCTTCGGTGGCTTTTCTCGTCAACAAACCACGCAGCCTCACTGCCCACGTCGATTTTTCCCACTGGTTTTGGATAGCTGCACACTCGAAGGTGTTGAGGTATGTATCAATGTCCCCCTCATTTCTGAACTTTGCTATTTAAATGGGCGACATCCCCGCTGTTCCGGTCACATTCTAAATTGCAGCTTGGTCTGCGTGAAAGGCGGTACTAAAGTGCGGAGCAAAAGTAGTAAAACGGTCATTCATCACTTCCATGCTCAACCTGACCTTCTGTTGTAGCAGGGGTACAATTGCCTCTTGGTCCATAGTGACGCATTGATCTATGCCAACGACAGTATCACCTGAGCTATTCTGGGATCGGGTTGACTACTTTTCTCCTTCTTCCTCTGAACTTCCTGTCTTGGCCTTTAGTGGTAGATGTATGCTAGCACTCAACTCCGGTTCTACCACAGCAGATTTCTCCCACCCGGCATCGTAGCCACTAAGATTGGCAGGAACGGAAGTACTGAAAGACGTACTAATCCCGGGCTCAACAGTTAGTCGATAGTAGCTTTTTAGAGCCTCTTGAGCACTGATTCGATGGCTCCATTGACAACTTTGGGTTTCCAGTGAATTGTGGGGTGTTTAGTAAGTGCTGTTGTCACTTGCAAGCTCCTGTCGCCTTGGTATCTAACTGTCAACCAAAACGAGAGTAATATACAATTACTGCAAAGATGGATATAGAACTTATGCAAGAGTAATATAAAATTACTGGAAATTTTGGTATAGAACCAATGCGAGAGTAATATAAAATTACTGCAAAATTTTTTATAGAATCAATACGAGAGTAGGGCTAATATAAAATTACTGCAAAATTTGGCGTTAACTGGAGCCCTCACTACACTGAATGGTATCCTGTAGAGCCGGGACTTACAGCCGATGCCGCTCGGACAAGACTAACGATTATCCACTTCAGTATAGGACACAGGATAAAGACACGAAGTCCAACCAGTCCACACAAGTTCCTCTTTACCGCTGCATCACCGATAAACTGTCTTAAAACAGACGGAGTATTCTTTCAAAACTGAGTTGCGTTTACTATTTGAACGTACTATTTATTGGAATTTCTTCTGAACAATATAAAAAATTAGTCATACTGCAATATTAATCAAACAACCGGCGAGGTATCTTTATTTAAAAGGCCAATTTCATTTACTATCTTTTTCGTAACTATTCTTTCAATAAATTAAATTTCAATAGAAATTCTCTTTAAGTGTTAAGAATAACACCGTAAACAAAATAACCGATTTTTCACTTATTTAACTTTTTTTTCACACGGCGAAGTTCAATCTTGAATGAAAATTTACCTCGTCACTAGTGAAACGTGTTTCAGTATCCCACTTCTGACGCTAATTTGTCGCGACATAATTTCTGTTCTATTCCAGTAAACTCTTCAAATACGAAATTCCTTCCTTTAATCTTCAACAGACAAATCCTAAATAACGAAAATGAATCAAATAATAGTTTATTACAGTCCAAGTTCAATGTCGGCACTCGCTTGCATAATCACACACAGACAAAGACTTTAGCGACAAGTATAATTTACATAGGCGATTCATGACATAAGCCAATACTATATGTAAGCAATGGGCTAAGTTTATAGCTTGCAACCTATCCCCTGGGAGCTCTAGGGGGTCAAGTAGCGCATCCGTGATCTTGCTTCTGGCAAAAAAAAATTAACGTCGTTGTATGTAGGAAATCTAAACCTTTACAGTAGGGTTCTCTAATATGCTGAATCTGATGGTATGATTTTCATTAAGATCACTTTATGTTTTGAGGTGTTTCCCCTCTTTTTCATAAAATAAGGCAAGTTTTCTCAGGTTCACTTTTTATGGGTAACATTAAACTTGATAAATTGAGTAAGTATCAAGATTCGATTCTCTTTATGTACCTATTGTTTCTAAGACCCTATTTCTTAGAGTTTTGGTTACTGTTATGCTGCATTGCCCCTTACTTACTGTTTTTTTACCACAAACTGTTTGATAAAACAGTTCGGTGCCTCTGAATGTGATAATACGAGGGGCATTCCGAAAATACATGTAATTCCTCTCAACAAGGTAGTACTAACCGTTATCTATGACTGTGAAGGAGTTGTACTTGTGGACTTTTTATAGGGTTGAAGAACTATCACAGTAGAAAGGAGGGTACCAGCCCCATTGCTCACCCCTGCTGCCATCTACAATTTAGTTTAATGCTGACGGGGCACCAAATATGGGCATGGAATCCCCGGGGTGAATGATTGCATAATCGAAGTGGGCCAATGACCTCTTTTTCCCAGGTCGATTTATTTGTTGTTGTTGTTGTTTCGCCAAGTGGACGCTAGGGGCGAATGTTAAGATCGAGGAATAGGAAACAGGATCACGTGTTTCCTTCTCAGCCAATCAGAGGCTCGCTTACATCTCCTTCTAGACCAATCAAAGGCTCGCTTAAATATGGTTTTCCCCATTACATAACAATTCGCCCTCGGGATTTCGTATATAACGGGCATGCATTGTGATTAAATTATATGAGAGTGTTGTAACACAGTGGAATGAACAAAGGATATTATTAATGAGCTTGAAGCTTCATCTGCAATGATTAACAATGTGAGTACATTTTCATTTTTTATTTTCAAATAAAATTATTTTCCTTGGTCACCCTCCAGTATATCTAAGTAAATCCCCACCCCCACAATACAAGCACCACTATGCTATCTTTATACTCACTAGAAAACATAAAATATGTTCTTTTTACCGCCTAACCCCCCCCCTTCAAACCCTCCACTGTTTTTACAAGTATAATTCTCGCAATTGAAATATTTCTCTTTTTCGATATAATTCTTGCTTTTCTGTATTGTAATCTTTTCTGTAACTGACTTCTGTCAATTCTTAAGGCATTATGCCGCTCTGTTTTGACATAAAGCTCCGCGCAAGCTTATAAATAGTTTTGTCACCCCTTTTCCTGTTTTGTTTACATTAGCGGTTAGGTTAGACAATCTAGGTTTTCAATGCTTTTTACGTAATTCTGTGTTTGTCTGAAAATAGCGGAGAACTAATTTTGTTTGCAAAATTAGCGATAGATATTTAGGACATTGGAATTCTATATTCTATGTAAGAGCGAAACAAGTTTTTCTCCAAAAATAATTGCTAACAATATTTTTATGACATTGCTGAAAAGGGGGGAGGGGATTGTTTTTCTCCATCAAATTAAAACACTTTCAGACAATTGCAATAATTAAGCGCAGGCCTATGCAATCTCTATTTGGAGAAGTGAAACGAGTTATTTTCAAATTAAGGTCTAACCCTATATTTAGGATATTGCTGAAAAGGGGGAGGGGGCCATGCCTCAATTCTATCGCCATCATTTTAAAGTGAAAAAACAAAACTGTTTCTTCACGTTAGGGCAGTAAGAGGACTGAGGGTTTCTAAGAAAAAAAGATAGCTTTATTATGTATACTGCATATATACCATTTACATCCAAGATTGTAAATTTATGACCTATAATCTGCTAGGCTAACAATCTTTTTTTCTATTTTAAACGCCTATAGACGGGAAACATTTAAAAAATTTTCTCAGCAAGGTAAAAATAGGGGCATTTCTAGCAAATTTTACCTTTTGCTTTGCTTTTGGCTTAGGGGGCTTCTTAGTGATAAATGCGTTCTACACAAAATTATGGTTATTGGAGAAGAGGACTCCAGGGGAGGAGGGAATGTCTTTAAGGGACGGAGGACAGTTTTTTGGTCAACAACTCAACATTAACTTTTTTCTGCTGTTACAATTTATTTTTCGTTGAGCTAAACAATAGTTTTTAAGCGTAGATTTAATTTTACCCAACCTCATTAAGTGAAAATGATTTATTCTAAGAAAGTGAGC